>PVJD01008172.1:0-75459 GCA_004026545.1 Mormoops blainvillei | reverse complement strand
TCTGAGATCTGTCAGTCTGTTCCATGTATCCATGACTCTGGTTCTATTTTGTTCATCAGTTTATCTCATTCATTAGATTCCACATATAAGTGAGATCATATGGTATTTGTCTTTCTCTGACTGGCTTATTTCGCTTGGCATAATACTCTCCAGATCCATCCAAGCTGCCACAGAGGAGGGTAAGAGTTTCTGTACCTGTATGTTCATAGCAGCATTATTTACAATAGCCAAGATCTGGAAACAGCCCAAATATCCGTTAGTAGACGGGTGGTTAGAAAAGCTGTGGCTCACTTACAAAATGGAATACTGTGCAGCTGCAAAAAAGAAGGAACTCTTATCCTTTGAGATGGGCTGCTTTTATTGTAACTTGATCTGTGGGGCAACAGAGGTTCAACAAGGTCCACATCTTCTGACCTATCTGTGCTCCCATAAATTCTTTAGGACAAATAGTAAGATCTCTCAGAGATGAGAAATATCACCGAAAAGTTAGACTTTGTCCTGTTGGCCCCTGGTTCTCAACCTGTGCTTCTCTGAGCTCTTGGGGACTGTGTGGAGGTGCTTTGGGGATTTAGGGAGGCACTTTAGTGGGACTCAAGCATCCCGCTGGTAGTCAACGAGGTGAACCAGGGGTTATCTTCAAAATGGTCTTTTGCGTATTGGGCTCCTGGAAAATGCTTCACTTGAACAAAGATTCATTGGCTTTAAAATGAGAAAGGCTTAGAAACCACTGCTATAGATGACAGGGAGCCATTGAAAGTTTCTGAGGGGAAAAGTGATAAAAGTCATGTTTAAAGATCAATTTGTCACTTTTGTTGCAGAAGACTTGCATGGGGAGAATCTAATAGAGACTTTTGGAAGGGAGATAAGAGAAGTAACAAGAGGGGCTACTGGAGATGGATGGGGGAAGGCAGAAAAGTCAGAGCAAGGTGTGGGGAATAGCAAATACCGATTTTTTCTGGATTTTAGGGTCCCTAGGACTTAACATTTTTTACATACTTTTAATTTTAATTTTTAAATTATAGTAAATTTGACGTTTTTCTTTTGGGATGCAGTTCTATGAACTTGAACACACGTGTAGATTTGTGGAACCACCACTGTAATTTAGAACACAGCAGAGTTCTCTTACGCCCCCAAAGTTCCCTTGTGCTGTTCCTTTGGGAGCCCCCACCCAAAACTCCCGGCACCATAGACCTGTTCTCTATCCTTATAGCTTTGTCCTTTCCAAAATGTTGCAGAAATGGAATGAAGTAATACAAATCTTTTGAGACTGGCTTCTTTCACTCAGCATGCCTTTGAGATTCGTCCATGTGGCTGTGCGGATCAATATTTCACAAGGCTCTGGGTCAGGGAATAAGGCTGTAAAAAGAAGCCATGGCTTGATAATGTTGGGACCTGAATGTTTTTGAGCCAGAAAGAATAATAATCATGTTCTACAGATTCTCTGGGAAATGTGTTAATTTATTCACTTATACAATTACTTACTGAGCAACAATTATGTGCTAGGCGCTGTTTTCAGTGTTGGGGACATGGTAATGAATGAAATAAAAATCCATCCCCTAGGAGCTTACAGTCCAGTGAGGGGAAACAGACCAGTCTGGGAATGACCTCATGTCAGAAAGTGAGGGGTCCCGGGGAGGAGCGTAGGGGGGAGAAGAGGCTAGCTGAGACAGAGTGGTCAGGGAAAGCCACATAAGCGGGTCAGATTTTATAACAGACCTGAATGAAGTACACGGAGCAGCCATGCAGCCACCTGGGAAGTGCGAGGCCCAGCCATCGGGAAGTAGGGGATTAAGGGCCCCGGGCGGCGCATGTGCTTGCCCTGTTTCAGGAAACATGAGAAGGCGTAGACGGAGCAGTGGGGAGGCTGGCCAGGTCATGTGGGGTCTTGAGGACCATTTAAGGACCTTGAGTTTTTATTCCAGTTGTGATGGGCAGCCATTGGAGGGTTTTAGGCCAGTGACCTGCTCAGGTTTATAACCTGTAAAGGCCCCTCGTGTTGCTGGATTAAGTATAGACCCTTAGGAGAATGTGTGCAGGATGGATTGGGAGAATGGGGAGAAACTGAGGACAGCAGCCATGTCACGTAGGTCTGAACTAGACTAATGGAAGAGAAAACGGAAGGAAGGAAAGTGTAAAAAAGGTATTTTAAAGGAAAATGAAGTTTATTACCTAAGGTTACACAGGTTGAAGATTTAAATAAGGGAAACTAAGGATGGTTAGTGTAACTGTACCTGCATGATTGAATTAATGTAAATCATGGCTTTCAAATTGTGCTCCTAAGAGCCCCTACAATTTTGTTAAGATGTTTCTGGGGGTGCCAGGAATAGTTTGGGGTGGGAGTCACCTTTTCAACCCTCGCTTTAACCAGAACAGTGCCAAGATGATATGTTTTATGTATTTGCTCCCCTGTAAAATTTCACTTTAGCGTTACACAGAAAAAGAAAAGTGGGGGGTGGGTGGGGGTTACTCTGTGGAAAACCACATACTCAAAATCTTCTTATTCTGTGCATGAAGAGTCTTAGTTTTTCCCACAGACAGAAGTCACACTGGCCCCACAGCATGGGGGTGGGGTGCAGTGCTGGCGGCACAGATCTGACTCAGTAAGAAAAAAATTCCCCTCAAATATTTTATTTTTTACTTTTAAAAATGAAAATAAATTCATCATATGTCTCCACTCATAAATTTTTAACATTCTCTAACAAATTCAGCAGGATTGGAGCTTTTTTCTCTGCTTTACTTTCTTGGTTTTAAAAATGATGCATTGTATAATTAAGGTTATTCTAGCTGATATCACAGATCAATACCCAAAGCTCAGTGGCTTAGAAGAATAAAATTTATTCTTACAAATTCCAATGGTCCAGGTGTGTGGGGAGTGATGGGGTTATCGGCTCCATGCAGACATTCAGGGACCCAGTCTGACAGAGGCTCTCCCACCTTCAATGTGTGGCTTCAGAGGTCATTTGAGAATCAGAATTGAAGCAGAAGATAAGGACAGAGGAAGCACAAAGAATCAAGGCTTTTTTTGAGCCAAACCTAGAAGTAAGATATTTCACTTCTGCCCACAAACCAAAGGCTGGAATTCAAGGCCACACCTAAGTAGGTCAGTGAACAGTTAACCACTCTATGCTGCATATACAATTGCAAAATATTGCAATAAAAATTGGACAAAATAAACCTGGGCCCTGGATATAAGTTTGGCCTTGGGGCAAGTCAAGCTATATTTATGTTTGAGTTTTCATGACTATATGTGAACACTGCAGGGTATAAGAATGGACACAGAGAGTTTTGTTTCCATATGTGTTCTGAAGTGGCTAGGCCTGAAGCATGAGATGATGGGAGTTAGGAAAACTCTTATTTTTTCTCATTTTATCTTTTGAAGTTCTGGTAAGATTCACCTCCCCAGTAAAGTCTTTTTCCAGCCTATCAATAGGTATTTTTATAGCTCCAGCTATGAATGACCATGTTCGCAATATTGCTCTAAATTTTTTATGGTTGCATTTTGTGGTAATTGTGGCTGATTTAGCAAGTGAAATAAAGGCAGTGCACACTCATAAATCAGTGTGTTGTATCAATGATGAAACTTTCAGGGACTATCTCAAGAGACATCTGTCCCTGGGAAGGCTGAGGCTTTCGTTCCTTTCTTCAAAAAAATGGTTGGCTGGATGATTGGCTCCCTGTGTCCTGCTTCCTTCTCTTTCTCTTTTATTAGACGCAGTTTTATAGGCCAAGGAAATTTATGGCTGGTAATGCAAGCTTATAAAGAGGGTATTTTAATTGAGGTCATATCGGTGAACCAGCAGAAGATAAAATCTCTTTCCAAAAATTAGACTCGTTTGGGAATGTTGTTGAGAGGAGTAGATGAGGACACTTTATAGTTATGTGCAGGGTTGGCTAAACCTCAATGACTAATAAAATGTAGCCTGGTCTGAATCAAAAAAATCATGGAAGCGTTTTTGAATACTTTACGAAAGCCTCCGCAGGTGGTGAGAGTCAATATTGAGAAGCCAGAGCAGTGCGTGAACGGTCTTCGCACTCAACTTCCACAGACTTTTGTTTTCAACAAGAATTATGTGTTGCTCTTTTGAAAGAAAGTTGGCATTATTTGAAAAGAATCCCAAAGCATGTCTAAAATGGGGTCAGGAAAATCCCACACTCCTCCACTCAAAGCCATAAGATTTTCCAAAATAATAAAGACATTTAAAAGATCCAGAAGAAGCTGGGATGTTGCTTAATTTAGAAAGCACATTTGCTTTTGCAAGTTGATTTTAATGGAATGTTTGGCAAGTTATCATATTTTTTGGTGGAATTTTTAACATTGGTCCTTCAAGAACTCCAACTTGTGGGAGCAAGAAAGAACCCGAGAAAATGCATTTATGTTTCATCCGTCTCAGGGTCATCCTGATGGGACGTGCTGTGACATCAGGGTCCTGTGGCCCTGTTCCCCTGAATACTCGGACACGTCCTGTGAGTGGATGAGGATTCGGAGTGAGGACGAGTTCCTGGGGTCAACTTCATGGCCACAGACTTTCAGGCTTTGAGGGTAGAACCTTGATCTTTAAAGATCTGAAAGAGTATTTATTAATTCAGTTGAGAGATAAAGCTATCAAATGGACAAGACGTTGACATCTGAGGTCCACCACTTTCCCCCTGAGCTTTCACTGTACAATGGCCTCAGCTGTGATTAGAATGTATTTAAAAAAATATGCTAATGTATTCAATTAATATATTCAGTGCAGCCTTGGTTGGGCAAATTAAAAAAAAATGAGATGTTTGCGTATCTCTGCTTCAGTTTAATCAAAGGCCAATTGATTTCTAAGGAGAAGAAATGAGGCGCCTGCATTGCTTCCATTTACAACCCCTTTCTAACACCCTTATTTTCTGAAAATATGGAAAATGCTTTAAGAATTTGTTCTCATATACCGAGTAGTCAAAACAATTTTTTAAGCCTATGAGCTTCCAAAGTTCTGAGAACTTTGGAATAAGTCAACATTTTGTTTTCCTAATCCTATTTTTTTTGGGGGGGTGTCTTGTGTGGGAATTTTCTACTCCATATTTTAAAATAATGCTAACAGCTAACACTTCTTTTGTGTGTTGTTCCAGGTTCTGTACTAGGCACTTTACATACGTTTACTCATGCAATCCGCGCAACAACCCCATGGGTTAAGTGCTGTCATACAGATGGGGAGATAGATCCGAGGAGGCAGACAGATTTGCCCAAGATCACAAGGCTAGGACAAGGCAAAGCCAGGGTCCCATCCCAGGCAGCCTGGCTCCAGGGTCCTGTCACCTAAGCACTGTTTGAAGACCTCCAAGTCCAAGGATAAACTCAAGGACTTCTAGTGTTTTTGTTTTTTTTTAAAGGACAGGAATTCTCACACGAGTTTATATTTTACTAGTGCCTTTTATTTTTTCATATATATGGAAAGAACTAGATCTTATTTTAATGTGATTTCAATTAAGGGTATGTCTACTGATTGCCAGGTTAGTTAAAGCAAGGGAAATGCTTGACCCTACAACATTTTCCCCTAAAAGGAGTTTTGGTGTTTTTTTTTTAAAATTATAGTTCACATTCAATATTATTTTGCATTAGTTTCAGGCATACAGCATAGAGGTTAGACAATCACATACTTTACAAAACATTTACTGTTATTTCCGGTGCCCACCTGGCACCAAGGGTTGGCTTTTGTCAGGGAAAAGCTTGTCTAACACACTGTTTTCTGCATGAGACACATGGCAGCCTTACTGTGCTTAGGAACACTAGGCAGAACTTTTAGCATTATGAATGGGGGTCATCTTAAACAGCAAAATCACCGAAAAAACAAAACAAAAACCAGTCACTTCTGGTTTTTCAATAATAAATCTACTGAACTGATAGAACAGTGATTTTCTTTCAATATGGTAAACCTCTCTTTTAAAGAATATATTGCTTTATAACAGCCAGAAATATTCTGTAAGCATCATGGCATCATCTTTCTTCAAAGAATTTCATAGTCTTTTTGATGCTTTCAAAGTATTATGCACAATGAATTTTGACCGCTACCTCTTTTTGCTGATATCATTAACTTCATTTTAAAAACCATACCAAGTTAATATGGAGCAAATACATTTAAAAGATATTTATTTTTTAAAGTAACATTTGGCCTGTTTTTTAGAATGTATGATAAATGCTGCAAATCTTTGAACTTATTTTTATTCCTTTTTTCATTCCCAAAGAGTTTCAAATATAGAATAAAAAATACTATGAGGCAGAAAAAAAACCAAGATTCACAAATTTTTTTTCATTATTTTGTTATGTTGACAAATTTATAAAACTTTGTACAAGTAGAGTGTTTTGGAAAATCTAATTTTACTTCAGGTGGATAGTTTTGAATGAGAATATATAATTTTATTTTTAGTTTTTAAGAATATGTAATTAAAAAAATTCATATTATATGATTGTATGCCTAAATTGGTTGGAAGTACATTTGGCTTATCCCATTCAATTTTGCATTATTAAATATTAGTTATTTAATGACAGTTGTTCTCACGATGAAAATATTTGTAGATTTAAATTGGGAACTCAAAGATACTAACCATTCTGTATAATAAACGAACAGCAGATCATACAAACTGCAGTGTGAATGTCAAATTTAATCAGCTATTGATTGCAGTGGAATACAGTGGATTTTTGTTATTCACAGTAGTTATTTTCTATATAAAATTGCTTCACACACTGCATTAGCAAATACTGAACCATTGTTCCTAGGGGAAGTACAATGTTTGGCCTCAGCATCTCCTTTAACCGATCATTACATAACCTTGTTTTACATGCATTGCTACTTGAAGACACTTTGTTTAATAGATATTGTTCATTCATTAACATTGAACTCATAGGCAACAGCACCAAACTCAGGCCTCAGGGAAGCTTGTCTAACACACCGTTTTCTCCATGAGACACATCGCAGCCTTACTGTGCTTAGGAACACTAGACAGAACTTGTAGCATTATGAATGGGATCATCTTAAACAGCAAAATCACTGGAAAAAAAACACACAAAAATGCCAAAAAAAAAAGTGGCACTAAAGAGACCTCAGACCAGATACTTGTTTACAGTAGAAACTGAAACCAGAGGCAGAATGTTGCTTTGTTTGACCTCAGCTGGAAAGGACCGTGCGATGACACAGATTTGTCACCGCTCGGTGCAGGTCTGTGAATGACCAAGAAAGTGTCATAAGTATTGACCTGTGAATAAGTTTTAGTGAGTGGGTGAATTCACAAATAATGAGGACTGACTGTATTTTTAAACTTAAAGATATGCACTGATCAGTGTGTCAGAGAACCAGTTTTTATTTAGAAACACAAGTTGTGCTATTTTAGTTTACTAATTAAAAAAACTGTCAATTACAATTGACATTCAATATTATATTAAGTTTTAGGTATACAGCATAGTGGTTAGACATTTATATAACTTACAAAGTGACCCTCCAATAAGTCTAGTACCCACCTGGCACTATACCAGATACATAATAATTACAATATTATTGACTATATTTCCTATGGTGTACTTTACATCCCTGTGACTATTTTGTAACCACCAATTTGTACTTAATCTCTTCCTTTTTTTCAGCTAACCCATCAGTTCCCCTCCCATCTACTATCTGTTTTTCCTTTGTACCAAGTTTGTTTCTATTCCATTTGTTTATTTAGGTTCCACATGTAAGTGAAATCATATGGTATTTGTATTTCTCTGACTTATTTCACTTAGCATAATACCCTCTGTGTCCATGCATGTTGTCACAGATGGTATGATTTTATTCTTTTGATGGCCGAGTAGTATTTCATAGTATACATGAACCACAGTTTTTCATCCACGTGTATATTGATGGGCACTTGGTTGCTTCCATGGCTTGGCTATTGTAAACAATGCTGCAATGAACAAAGGGGTGCATATATCTTTTGGGGGCGTTTTTTTAGAGTTTTGGATTCCTTTGGGTAAGTACCCAGGAGTGGGACTGCTAGGTCATATGGTAGCTCTACTTTTAATTTTTTGAGGAACCTCCGTACTGGTTCTCATAGTGGCTGCACCAGTTTGCAATCCCACCAACCGTACACGAGGGTTCCCTTTTCTCCACATTCTTGCCATCACTTGATGTAATCCAAGTTGTTTCAGATATCATTCAATTATCAAACTTTTTCCTACTTTATAAATCCAACCAATTGGTACACATCTAACCTTTCATAAAAGACACTTTAGTCTTTGAGTTGAAAAAGTGTCATAATAAATGTACAAATTGACCATCTTCACAATTAACAAAGGAGTAATAAATATACAAAGCAATAGCAAAAATATCTCTATTGTGATGGTGTCTGTTGACACGTGGTGCCCCTGGGCAGTGTACAACCGCACCAATCATACATGGCAGCCTGGACTGCAGTGTAGGTTGCATGGGGGAAGCACAGGGGCAGAGTGGATGGGTTCGCCTTTTGAGAAATACTGTTCGATAATATTGATAACAAAGAGTAGAGAACTTGGAGATCTCACTTGAAAGACCTGTACTGCCACTTATGTGTGTGATCATGAGCAAGCTCCCTCTCTGAACTTTGTGGTTTTAGAAAACTAATTCTCGCATGGGTTTGAAAACAGATTAGGTAACTGCCAGGGGATGTGGAGGAGAGAGGAATCAAAGGAGGCCTTTCGGGCACTTCCTGCATGTCAGACTTCCCACAATCCTCCTGACTGGCTGACATTTGTTTTCTTAGTGAGGAGACACATGGCGAGGTGGTTCTTCTGACAGCTTGCCAGAAAGTGCTCTCTCCCCTTGGAATGGAAAAACATTAACATTAATTGTCTAGTTAATCCTTCCAAATTTTTCCTAAAATATTAAGCTATTTTAAGCTTGCAAATTTACAGCTGAAAGAACATTTCAGTTAAGGCCGTGAAGGATGGTATCATGTACAACAAATCTTGTTCACTAGTTGAGGAAATACATTTTAAAACTTGAGTTTAAAATAAAATTAAACTGGAGGGATTATGCAATAAATAAATAAATAAATAAATAGAGTAAAAAAAAACCCAAAACAACAACAACAACAAAAAAAAGTAAAGAAATAAAAATCCTTTAAGTCCAGAAAATATGTATTACCATGGATATTTTTCAGGAAGTTATATTTACTCAGCTTACATAGTTTAAAGGATGCTCAATTTTTGATAAGAATTATGCTCTTGAAAAGAACGATCTGTGATTTACTTTAAGAATTACACTGTAGGTCCTTGTGTTGGTTATTTTCTATAAAGCGAGGTTTCAGGGGTTCTTAAGCTTAGTCTATAGTAAAGTTATAAAATGGATCACGTTTATTTCAGGTACAAAATCTACTGGAAGCAGTCATATGTATGGGGAAATAAAATAAAATGGACTCTAAAAAATAAATGTGAATTTATGAAGATCTTTGGAAGTTGTTTGACAACGAGCTGTGCTGTCATATTAGAACAAAAAAGGGGTGAATTGATAGAATTAAAATCTAGAACGAACTGATAAAATTAAAATCATTAAGGACAGAGCCTTTTCTTCAAGAGCTCAAATAGAGATCAGCAAACTAACTGAAGCGAGTCCAAGGAAGGGTTGAGGATGGCTTTAAAGACCCTTCATTGCTCCGCCAGTTATGACAGCAGTAGATTTGGGTGGTCTATATTTCACTAAAGAATACCCGACTAAACCCTTCCGTTACCCGACTAAAGTAGTTGTTTGCAGTATTTGGCAGCATTTCACTCAGTTGCTTAGGAAAGCATTTCAATCAGTCTTTTAAAGCCATCCATAGACAACTAAAATGTCATAGGAGTGGTTTCAGTGACAGGTTTCTAAATATAAGTCAAAAGCCAAAGTCATGATCATATTATAAATTTTCTTATGAGAAACGTATATTTGCAAGACAAGCAAACAAGAAAGCCCCAAAATAAAAGCCCAGGGCCAGAAGAGATACCGTTCTTCATTGCCTCCCAAGCTACTTAGGAGGCATTTTTATCTTGCCTCAGATAGCATGCTTTTTTAACATATATCTCAGCATCCAGCTTTATAAATATACTTCAGGATAAAATTTAATGGTATAGCAGAATGAACAGGATACTCTGGTTTAAGCTGGATATGCCCAGGACTTTCTGTTCCCAAACTGCAAAATATGTTTGCTTTCCCTTATTGGGACCTCAGGCTACATTTGTCCCAGGCTGAACTCTCCTTTCTCCCTCCTCTGCTTTATCTCCTTGCTGCCTTTCAGGCCTCGGCAGGCTTCCAGGCTGGCTGGTAATCTCAGACCCCATTTGACTGCACCTTGAAATCTTCCCACGCCCGCCATTCCCACCCCCATTCCCACCTGTCCCTGCTCTCACCTGGCCTGTGACAGCCCCTTCCTGCAGGCCTCCTTGCTTCCTGTCTGTCTCCTGCAACGTATCCAACCAGCTGTTGCACTGTGATCTTCCTTCAGGCCAGCATTTGTAATGTTGCTCTTCAAAACCCTGGCTCGCAGAAGAGTTCCTGTACCCTGTGGTCCAAACTCAGCCTGGCATCTAATTAGGAACATCTCTCTTCCATAAAGTCGTTATAGGAGGTGTACTAGGTCACACAGCTGGTCGCTTCCTGTCTTTGTTGTCATTATAAAGAAAAATAGAAGTCTGTACTGAGGTATTATGGGTCATAATCTATTGCCCACACATGTGGTTTTGTGAGAAATCTGAACTGGGACATGCTCTGTGCATTTTTACTTCCCTCCCTTGCTTAAACGGTCATCATACCCAGGGTTCCGTCCCCTGCCAGCCTGTACGTTCTGCCACCCCAGAGCAGGTGGTCCCAAGCTGTAGTCCCTTCCGGGGTTCAGCTCAGACCCACACCCACACTCAGCATCCTCTTTCTCAACTCTTAAAAACTCATCACCATGTGCTGCCTTGAAGAGTCCCTTGGCTCATGTCTTTAACATCCCAGAAAGTTCAAAGGCTTCTGGGCGGGAGTCAGGCCGAGCACTTTTTCTGCGCCTACTTACCACAACAGTACATTGCTTTCACATAGAGAAAAGCCTGTTTAACACTGATTACGATTTTTCTATATTGTGTGCATGTATTTTTTTTCAGCTTTCTTGAGGTATCACTGACAAATGAAATTGTAAGATATTTAAAATGTGCGTAGTGATGATTTGATATACATCGTGGAAGGACTCCTCCCATCCACTTAATTAACACACCCATCATCAACACTGAATTTTTAAAGACTGCAGATTAGATTTTATAAAATTGAATTCTAAAGCAATTGGATGTAGAGCTAGTAGAGAAGCGACTTTCTCAGGACGGTTCTCTTCCAGGTGCCTTGAGGTTGCATCAGCTGTTTGGTTTTCTCTGGAAGTGTCATTTAATTGACAATTTAACAAACGTGTAATGATTCTGCTGCAAGGAAAAACTGCAACCTGGAAACATGTTTACTACAAGCTATACTATCAAGAGGAGGTTCGTGAAAGTCTTAGTTTCCACTAAGGGCCATTTTTGTTTTTTTAAGAGTTGCTTCAAGTGAAAGCATTGCAGCTTGGCTATGTGGCAATGTTACTGTAAAATCAAAAGCCATTGTCAAGGCCAAGAAATTCTCAGACACAATAATAGATGCATATAGGTGACTGGATGGAATAACGAAAAGCTGCCATATGTCTGATTTTGAATTGTACAAAGGTCTACCAAGGGCCTTACAGTGAGGCGAATGTGGGTTCCATTCTTAGCTTCAGCTACGAAACTGTGGTGCTACTCACCTTCTCTGTGCTTCAGTCTTATGGCCTGGGTTCCGGCTCTTCCTTTGCCTCTGACGAGCTGTATACCCTTGGACAACTTATTTTTTTCTCCCTGTGACGGGTAACGCATCTTAAAAATGTCTAATCCTAATATCCACTTCATAATCTTGTTTTATTTAATGAGGTCATACATGGAAAGCACTTAGAACAGCTCTCCAAAGAACACATGTGTTTCACAATTAGAAGCTATGGCTGTTACTTACAGTTCCCCGCGGTGTTGAGAAAGTTGAAAGCAGCTCACCGGGACAGACTACCCAATTGGCGGAGCCCGTACCAGATGAAGACGCGTGGGCTTCGTTCAGAGATCGGGAAGAACTTCAAGCCCGGGGTTAGCAGAGCAGTAAACCACCGCGGGGACCCTCGTCACCGCAAGGGCTGCGCGCCCACGAAGCTGGCCCTGGAGCTTGAAGCACACGCGTTTCTACACAGTAAGTGCTACATAAACACTCCTTCACCTCGCGCGCGCCACCCCTGTTAACCTTCTTGATACCTGGCTGTCACTTTGGCCCCCAAGAGAAGGAAAAGGTCTGTAGTTACGCTCGCGGTGGAATTCTCGTGGTAGACCGACCTCCAGCCCCCATAGCCCCCAGTCGCTTTGGCAAGTGTCCATCGCTCGGCCAAGCTTGGGCCTGGGCAAACGGGGCCCCCAAAGCGCGCAGACACCCTCCGGAGGATCGGGGTTGCCCCGGGTGTTTCTCCGAGGCGGAAGGCGGCCGGGCCTCCCCGTCCCCCGCGGTGTTTACCGGTTGCCCCAGGAGACGCGCCGGCCAGTTCCCGGAGCAGCAGCCTCGCTCCCTGCGGTCTGGGCCCGAGCGCGTCGCGCTGGGCTCGGGTCAGCATGAGCCGCCGCGCCCCCTCCGGCCGCCCAAGGCGCCTGGACCCGACCAGCGATGCCTCGTCGCCCGCGCCCGAGGTACGGTCCCAGCCCGCGGGCTGCGCGCGCCGGTGGCGGGGCCGCGTCTGCTAACGCGGGGAGAGCACCTGGCGTGGAGGCCCGGGCTGCGCAAACCTGTCTGGAATGCGTGGGGGGTGAGGTGGGGGGTGGCGGTCAGAGTCGGTGTGTCTCGCCTTGAAAATGGACTGGAATTGCCAGCGGCCAGTTCACCTTGGGAAGTTACGGGCCGGTCCCGAGTTTGTGGAGTGCGTCTGAATTCTAGGTTGTTGTACCAATTTGCTTCTCTGACCATTTATGTGAACAGGTTAACAGGGCGTCCGTCTCCTGTAGACCCTCCCCAACCCCTCTGCCTCCCCCGACCAACCCCCTTCAAAGCAAATAATGTTTTTCATTTACTTAACTACTAAGTAAAATTTTCATTTACTATACTACTTAGTTACTAAGACATGATTTAGAGCAGTTTCTTTAAAATCTGATGGGGTGGGTTAATGCCAGTCCTAAGATAAGTCTCTGGCCTTTTGTTATTGTTGCTAATCACCGCAGACACATTAATTCAATTGCCACTGGATTCACTTACTCATTTACTCCCAGGAGTGCACCAGGTATGTTCACACACACACACACACACACACACACACACACACACACACACACGGTGGTCAGGCTGGCTCAGCCTCGGTCATTTATCCTCTTCTGGCCCTGGCATCAGGACCCCACCAAGCAGAGTGTGTCAGGGGTACTTGCTAGAGACCTGGAAATGTGTTCTAACCTGAGAGTTGTCCTCAGCATAACCACACTAACAACAAAAATCCCTGGGACGATTCTTAGGTTCAGAACTTGGGGCTGCAGCGCTTCTAATGTTCAGCTGCTGTGATTGCTGCCTTCCGTATGTCTGACCCAGTAGCACCGTACATCTGACCTATGATTTCTCTGATTCCTGGCATGTCTGTGGTCTTACACAAATAAAACTAATTTTTCTTCCATTTGACACTTGCATATTTTATCCCAATATGGTGTCCTCTTGTAAATGAAGAATGTTAGCCCATGCATAAGTAGGTAGTATTTTATATTATTTATATTTGTTTGGAGAAGCAATTGAAAGTAAATTATAGACATTATGGTCCTTTATCCCTAGTGTGCCTCTCTTAAGAACAAGAGCATTCTCTAACCAAAATATAATGATCAAATTCAGGATCTTTAACATCGTTGCAATAATATTATCGAATGTACACTACCTACTAAAATTTGCCAATTGTCCCAATAGTGCCATTTACTGAAAAAATATTTTTTCATTTCAGGGTCACACATTGTAGTTAGTTATGTTTCTTTACTCTTTGTAAACCTGGAACAGTCCGTCCCTCAGATGTTCTTTGTCTTAGATGATACTGATAGTTTTGTGCAGAGTCTGGGTCATTTGTTTTGTAGAATAGATTTATCTGATCATTTTTCATGATTAGATTTTGGTAGAATGCTTTGTAAGTGATGTGTCTCAGTGCTTCACACCAGGAGGTACATGATGTTGTCTGTGCCACTACTGGTGATGTTTCTAATTGGTAGTATCTGCCAGAGTTTTCCACTGTAAATGTGGAAAAATAAGTTACAGCAATAAATAAGTGATCATTTTGAGTAATCTTATTGATTCATATTGAGGTTTTTTAGGATACATTTTACTGTCTGCATAAAGGAAAATATCCACCACACCCAACTGAAAAACCTAAATTTTATTGAGAATAAAAGCAGAAGCAGAAAGGCCAGCATTTATTACAATTTATTTTTCCGTTTAGAAAATACTTCATCAGAGAGTCTTATAAGTCAGGGAGGCAAGGCAGGAGTTTCCCGTTATGTAATAATTATGAAATTACTTGCTTAATTAGCTCATAATGGAGTGGGGACTTAAGTTATCTTTCTTTTGAAAGGTTAGTACTTTTCCTACCACACCATCATGCACTGGAAAGCAGATTAAAATACAGAACAGGGATGGTATGTAACTATATGAAGAAGTAGGATACTGCAGGGACAGAGGGGCTTATTCCTGGATTCAAGGAATCCTAGCGACCCCACTTATTATCTGTGACACTTTGGGCACACACATACACACAAATAGTCCTTAATGTCTCAGAGCTTTAGTTTCTTCTGAAAAATGGGATCATAGTACTTATCCTGTAGTGTAGTTTTGGGACTTCACAGTTAAATGTAAACACCCAGTAGAGCGACAGAGCAAGTGCTTGTTGATGTTAGCTATTACGTGTTATTCTTTAAAGCTTTCGGAATTTGCCTTCCCATCAACACCACTGCCACCCGCTGCCATCGCCATCACCGACCCTCCTTTGATACCTCAGCCGCCACCTCAGCAGTCAGTTGTTGAGGGTTTATGAAAGGGAATGGGAATGTAAAAATGAATTTGACATAGTCTCTGCTGTCAATGAAGAATTGCCGAAAAACACATAGACATGACATCAGACAACAGTGTGGTGATAACCAGAGGGAAAGGGGGTGGGGGCCAAGTGGAGGTGGACAAAGTGGGGTCGGGGATGGAAAGGACTTTAGTTGGGGTGATGGGCGCACGATGCAGTGTGCAGATGATGTTTTGTTGAGCTGTGCACTTGAAACCTGTCTAGGTTTGTGAACCAATGTCACCCCAATAAATTCAATTAAAAAAAGCGTTCACAAGCAAGAGAAACAGACACGTAAACAGATGACTGTTTCATTGGTATCTCCCATGAACTAAATTTAATGCTGCATTTTTCTCAAGTTAGGCTTACCTCTAATCAAATCATTAGCAGAGTTTCATGAGGCTAGAAGGCGTGAGGAGCTGTGCTAAGAGCAATGCTATGTGAACTGAAGCGTAATGCTCAAGCGCAGAGGACAGAAACACGCTTTGGGGAAATTTATAAATAAAGCTTTCAGCAGAACAGTGTAACTGTGCCATGAAATAAGGTATGGAAGCTAAAAAATGTTGCCAGGTTATACAGAGTTATATTATCAGTCAGCCAAAAGCAATAGCCGTCATTTGGTGAGAAGGGCTTGGACTGGGTGCAGAAGCTACAGATACATGGTGGCTTGCCAGCCGTGACGGTGTTTTCACATCCCTAGAAGATCTGAACCAACGTCACGGCTCCGTGTGTACCAATGCTGGGAATTTGAGAAAGTCCCTTTCCTCCCTGTGAAACACGGGTTCATTGAAAGAACTATCTGCTGGAGTCGTTATGAGAAGCAAATGTAAATAGCAACAGTCTATCGACAGCTATAGCTCCTCAAAGCAAAGGACTTAGCTGGTCACGTGTAGTTATGAAGGATGTAAAGTTTGCTTTCCCATTATTTCCCCATCATTTCAACTTTTTAAGAAATTGTGATAAAATGCACATAACATAAAATTTACTGCCTTGACCATATTTAAGTGGCATTAAGTACATTCACATTATTGTGCACCCCTCACCACCATCCAGCTCTAGGGCTCCTTTCATCTTGCAAAACTGATTCTTTGTCCCCACTAAGTAGTGATTGCCCATAGCCCCCTCACCCTAGCCCCTGGTGACCACTATTCTATTTTCTGTCTCTGAATTTGACATTAGGTGGAATCATACAGTATTTGTTTTTGTGACTAGCTTATTTCCCTTAGCATAATGTCCTCAAGGTTCATCCATGTTGTAGCATGTGCCAGAATTTCTTCCCTTTTTAATAACCAAAATAAATCTGATTAACTACAGTAGTGTTATATAAAATATTTTTAAGGCAAAAAAAAAACTATTACTGCAGATAAAGAGAGTCACTATGATACAAATTATATTTCTATTTCATAAAAATTTTTATTCATAAGGAAGTTGTAGTAATCCTATATGTGTATGAATGTAAAAATAGCCCAAAATATATAAAATAAAAATTGACAGAAGCTAAAATCTGTAAGGAAATATAGACGAATGCACAACTGGAGTAAAATATTTTTTAAACACACTTCCGTTAGCCTCTGATAACCAGATAAAAATTTGTCAAGGGAGATGTTAAGAGTGCTAAAAATACAAACTTGGTTAAGCCATTGTGAAGAAGAAGAAAAGTGCACGAAATGCTTGTAATATGACTGTAAAAGCTAACAGGATGACTTTTCCCCTTTGCCCAAGCGGATAAATACCTTTGGATATGAACTAATCAATTGGACAGAATCCTAGAAACTGTACTCTATTGGTAGGGGTTGAATTGGAAAAGTAATTAGATGTTTTCCCTTTGTTTTAAATAAAAAAGGGCTTTATACTATCCCAAATAAACAACAACCATCGACTCATGAGAAAACGTTAGACAAACCCACCTCGAAGGATTTTCTACAAAGTAACTCTGCAGAAGGGTCAAGGTTGTGATTGGGAGAGGCTTAGGGGACATGACAACCAAGTGCAACGTGGGCGTCTGGATTGACTCCTGGACCAGAAAAAGGACATTAATGGAAAACTGGTGAAAGGTGAATAAGGTCTGTGGTTTATAGCATTGTACCAATGCTAATTTCCTGGTTTTAATAAATGTACCTCAGTTATGCAAATTACTAACATTAGCAGAGGCTGGGTAAAGGGTAAAAGGGTATACAGACATTCTCTGTTCTAATTTTGGAACTTTTCTCTGTACAGAATTATTTAGAATAAAACGTTAAAAAAATAAATAACCAGCTAATTTATTTGTACACCGATCTTATTTAACTACAACACTTAGTTTCCCTTGGTATCTAATTATTGCTGGAACACCTGGCTCTAGAAGGCAGCATGTGAGAACAGGTAGAAGAAAAGAACCTTTTGAACACCAACCAGAGAGCCCGTTTTCCTTTTTAAAAACAAACAAACAAACAAACAAACACCCCCAGAAAACCTTCCTCTTTAATCAAGGCTTTTAACATGAAACAGATTTCTTGAATCAAACGGAAAGTTCCCAATACAGTGAAACGTAAATCACTATACATACAGCACCTGGCAGGAAAAAACCCAAAACGGCAAGTTTACACAGTCCCGGTAGCAGCCATGGTCTCATCTCAGATGCTTCCTGCGTCTGCCAAGCGTGCCCTGCTGGGCAGAGAGCTCCCTGTGGCGCGCGGGGCCGCGGTCAGCAGAGGCTGCAGCCCAAGAGCGCTCCCCGGGCTGCCGGGTCGCGGTGCTGCCGGCTCTGCCCAAGGACAAAGCAGTCACCAGCATATCAAACAGTGCATTTTAAACGTCCTTTAAATATCAAAGTGAGAAGCCAGAAGGCGACATGATGATGGTATCAGAAGGACGTTAGCAAAGTGAGGACAGCTGTGTGAAGCTTGAGGCTGAAAGGTGGCTCGCCAGCTTCATTTCTCTGGCTTCTTAGGCAGCGGCCCCTGGGGCAGCAAGATGGGAGGCTCTGGTTCGTGGATCATGCAATGGGCCCATCCTTGACTCTGCTGAACCCCAGAATTCCTCCCTTCAGATTCAGACATAAAAGGAGTTTTAGGGACCAGCTTGGGTACGTCCTTGGGCGAAACCACATGCCGGCACGCCAGCACGCCAGCTCACCGTTAGTCTGTCGTGTTTGTCCGAGGAGTAAATTTGTGCGACCCGATCGCTCCACTTGGGGTCTGTCAGCCCCGCTCCGCCAACCTCCAAACAACTCCCCAGGCTTTCCTTTGTATATTTTAAAAAGAGTGTGTGTGATGTACTTAATGTTACTAAATATAATGTTAGTCTGTCTGAAACCAGAGTGAGTGCTCCTTGGTTTGTACTTAAGTTGACTAATTTAAAGACTTAACTTTTTCTGTGCTCAAGGACAACTTAAAAAATTTAATTGAAAAAGGGAGTCACATTTGCTGCACCAGGAATTATTTATGCTGTGTTCTTTACCCAAGATTTCTTTTTCCTTTGTTTCACTTCCAATTTTTTTCCCTTTGAAATTGGTGCTTTGATCTAAGGCAGGGAAGTTCAAAGGCATTGCTGAGGTTGACCAGTAGCACTGCTCTTTTTCTCTTATTGATAGCAGCACAACTATTGGTTACAGATTCTATAGCTACATGTTTAGTGTTGAGTGAAATATTTTAAATATTGTATATAAAAATAAATTTTTGAATTATATGTCTCAGTAACTGAAATAGCTTCCTTTCCGTTGACTGCATTTACTCTGTAACTTCCCTCTTGAGTCTTCCTTATCAGCTTTGTACAGAAATGTGTTTTTTTGCACAGTCATGTCATCACAGCCTACCCTCAATGTCCGTGCAGAAGGGAACAATTTAAGCCCTGGCTATAATTATCACTTTTTCCTAAGTTCTCTTTTACTTCAGAGTGAGTGAAGTAGGTAGCAGTGGAGAACACCAAAGGAAGTCTGTTTATTATTTATTTGCTTACTTATTAATTAATTACAGTTGACATACAGTATTCTATTAGTTTCAGGTGTACAACATAGTGATTAGATATTTCTAGAACTTACAATGTGATCACCTCGATAAACCCAGCACCCATCTGGCACCGTCATAGTTATTAAACACTGTTACTACATTCTCTATGCTGTACTTCACATCTCCATGACTATTTTTATAAATAGTGGTTTGTACTTTTGAACTGAAGGAAGTCTTGATGATGAAATCTTGTGACTGTTCAGACTCAGCAAAAATGAGGACTTGGGGGGAACTCTGCACCAGAAATATTCTACTCAGTGAATCATACATTGTATTTATTTGTCCCCCGTTTGGCAAATACTCGTGGAGCCTTGGGCACCAAAGATATGGAAATTCCCTCCAGCAACTATAAAATGAGAGTCTGTTCTCAAGCAGGCACTGCTTTTGATAAAGTTCCACTGTCATAAAAGTTATATTCTTCTGGAGGAAATAGGTAATAAAAAAGTAAACCAGTAGAGAAAGAAGGCAATTTTATGGTAAAAAAGAGAGTGGTAAACAGTTTGAAAAGAAAATAAAGCAGGACAATGGGATCGAGATTGAGTGGATGACAGATGTCAGCCAAAGAGATGGCGTCCGTGCTGAGTTGTGAGTGATGATGGGAGGGAGCACCCTCAGGAACGAGGGCAACTGCAGGCGCTTGGGCGGAGGCGAGGGTGAGGTGTGAGAAGGGGGCAGTTGGTAGAACGTCCCTCAGTTTGGGTTACATCTAATGTTTCCTCATCGTGAGATTCAAGTTTTGGCACTTATGGTAATTCTATATGAGAGATGCATTCTTCTCAGTGTATTACATCAGGAGCCTTATGGCAGTTTGTCTCGTTATTAATGTTATGAAAGACAAAGAAAAGCTGAAAACCGGATTAAACAGACTAAAGATAACCTGATGACTGCACTCATGCATTCCAGTCATTCTAAGGAATATTCTTGAGATAATTGGTGAATACGATGGTACTCACCAAGAAGTTGTTATACTTCTTGAATTTGACTGTTGTATGCAAAAGAATATTCTTGGTCTTAGGGGATCCATGCTGAAGTATTTAAGGGTTAACAGCCATGATGTCTGCAAATTACAAATGATTCAGCAATCATAATTATAATATCCTGATGAAGAAAGGAATAAATCAAATGTGGCAAAATGTTCTCACAGTTGGTGAATATAAATGAAGCATTTGCTTGAGTTTATTGGATTATTCTTGTAACTTTTCCCTAAGGTTGCAATAAAACATGAAAAAGATCATGTGCCTGCAACAAATGGGGTTTCAAAGTAGCAGACACTGTAACTCTTGAGCTTTCGGTTAAGTAAATAAAAATGGTCATAAATAGAAGGTTAAAAAAGGACGACGACAAGCTTGGCAGGAGTAAAGCTATGGTCTCCCTCAGATAAGGATCTAGAGGGAAAGACAAATAAGCCAACACAATATCTCGGTTGCTCTAGCCGGCCAGAGGCGGAGCTGGGGGAGAGGAAGTTTCGCTGAGGCTCCAGGCTGGTGGTGGCGGGGAGATGATGCTGACTTTCGAGTACCAGCAGGCCATGCTGCTGATGTTCAGTGACAGCTGGAGTTGTGCATCCCCAGCACACAATGCAGATCTGCAAGCCACTGGATACTGTGAGGGTTGAAATCTCAGGAGGGCACGAAGTTGGCCAGTGAGGGCATCTCGAGTGATGAGGAAAGAAGGCTGAGGACAGAGCCCCAGAGAATAAATGCCAAGTTAAGAAGTGGGTGAAGGGGGACAAACTGAAGGCGGGAGTGAGGAGGGAAGGTCAGACATTTAAGAGAAGGAAGAGATGCTCAGGTCAGCGGTGGTGTGAGAGACGGGTAAGGAGCATTCCAGAAAGTACGTGTCACATGTCGAATGCCAAAGGAAAGTCAGGTCAGGTAAGGAACACCAAGTATTCCTTGGACTCAGTGGGCAGGGCAGTCCTCTCCCCGGAAGTGAGATGTAAGCGGAGCTTTGGAAGGTGAGGAGGAATGAGCTCAGCAAAGGACGGGGGTTGTCTGTGTTGGTGTGGTTTCCCTTCCTTGTCTGAGGAGCGGGTGAGGAGCGGGTGCTGGGGGTTGAGAGCCCCTTAGGCCTAATGAAGACATCACTCAGTGCTTGCCATCCATTCTACTCCCAGGAGCTGTGCAGCCTGCAGGACTTCTCTAAGAGGCTTCCAGCTCCAGGGCCTCATCCCGGGAAGCCCGGGGATTCGCTCGGGCTTTTCTTACTTCCCGCCCCGTCCCCCAACTCATCTCAGGTCTTAGGTCCCAACAGAGAGGGTAACACCTAAGCACTGGCCACGTCTCCCTTCCAGTTCTCTTTTTCTGATGCGGTGGGGCCACACTTGCCCTGAGTTTGTTTAGAATCAATAATTAGAGTATTAGGGAACAGCTACCAAAACCAGTAATGATGGTTTTGGTCCGATTGGTTGTGAAATGTGTCTTTTTGATACTAATAAGCGAAGTATTTTCAGGCCATTTCTGGCCCATGATTTAGAAACCACGTTGTATGGGTAAAGAACAACGCTTGCACTCCTGTTCATACATGGGCCGGGTGGCCATTTACCTAACATCAAAATGAAAATATTTAGGTTTATTCAAGTGTACAAAACTAGATTATTTTCAAGACACAGATGATACAGTTTTGTTTCACATCATTTTAACCTTAAGACAATTTATTCCTTCCCTAGTCGGACAGCAATATTTGCCTGAAGATTTTTGCAGCCTTGTGTATAGCCTGGTATCTACCTCAAAGTCATACGCACTTTTGGAAATACAGGGTGTGATGGTGAGTTTTATGTGTCAAGTTGGTTAGGCTTAAATATTTGGCCAAATACCAATCTAGGCATCATGGAGAAGGTATATCGTAGGTGCTACTGAGATTTAGATGAGTAGATGCAAGCAAAGAAGATTACCCTGCACCCTCTACCCAGTGTGCGTGGACCTCCTTCAGTCAGTTGAAGACCTCAGGAGGAAAAAGACTGAGGTCCATGAGGAAGAGGGGACTCTGCCTCCAGACTGCCTTCGCACTCAAGCTACAACCTCAGCTCTTCCCTGGGTCTCTAGCCTGCCCACGTACCCTGCAGAGTTTAGACTTCCCAGCCCCCACAATCATGTGAGCCAGTTCCTTAAAATAAATAAATCTCTCTCTCTCTCTTGTGCTCTCTTCATATATATATATACTCTTTTTTTTTCTGTTTGTCTGAAGAGCCCTGACTACTACACAGGGTGACTTCATTTTGAGTCCTTCCTCGCTGGAAGAGTTTGCTAGAACAAATGGCTCTGTAGTTCACCACGAAGGATGGTGACAGTGAGGCTCGCAGGTACTCCATTCACAAACACAAAGGCTAACAATCAACTGGAGAAACCTGGGCAGAGTTTGTTGTTGGTCCTACCTGATTTCCAAGAGGAAAAGGACCTACCTATGCATCAGTGCCCACTGGGGCCCACCACACTTTAAGGGATCCAGGAGAATGTTTTCATTTCTTGTAAAATCAGAAGAGAAGAAAAATAGAATGTTTAAGTTGAAGAAAATATTTTAATACACAGTATTTCGATATTCACCTTTATACCAATGCTGTCATAAAATACAATTTTAATGTCTTTATGTAGGAAAGGGCACAAGAAGGCAAAATTACACAGGGCCCACAAAGGGTATAATGTGGCCATTTAGGGCGATGAAACTGGGTGGAACATTGCCTAGAAAGTGTGGATAAGTAATAGAAGAGTTAATACTAAGAGAGGGGTAATAGAACTTTTTTTAAGTTTGAGACATATATCACTGTGTAATTATAAGATATATGGCATAATGGCTCAACTTACATATAGTGTGAATTACCAAAATAAGTTTACTTAACATTCATCACCTTATAGATATAAACAAAAAAAGAAGAAAATGTTTTTTTCCTTGCATAAAGTTTTTTATGACTTTGAAATATATAAGATAGCAGTGTTAACTATAGCCATTGTGTTGTATATTATATTCCCAGGACTTATTTATCTTATACCTGGAACAGCTTTATAAGGTGTAACCACAAATCTAATCCCTTTTTCTACGCATTTTTCTTTTTTTTGATTCTACATATATGTGACATTGTATAGTATTTGTCTTTGATTTATCTTACCTAGCATAACTTCCTTAAGTTCTATCCATGTTATTGCAAACAGCAAGATTTCCTCATTTTTTATGGCTAAATAGTATTCCATTACATATATAAATATATATGCACACATTTTTCTTTCCATTCTATTTATCTATCTATCTATCTAATCTTACAACTTCTTTATTTATTTATCCTTTGATGGACACTTAGGTTGTTTCTATGTCTTGTCTGTTGTAAGTGATGCTGCAGAAAATTTTATTTTAGAATTACTTGTTCCTCCTATAGGTATAAAATCCAGCAAAAGTGAAGTCTTCCTATGACACTTTCATGGTACTAGAGAGTTTCTCTTTTGGAAGATGGGATCAACTACATTTCAAGTCCATTCTAAGGGAAATATTCCTGAGGAACCAATTTGTTTACACAACTTATTGAAGGTTAAAGCACACCACTCAGCATAAAAGCTAAAATATTACATCTTGGAAAAAATGTCACTTTAAAATAATTTATCAAGTGTTTTATAATAGATGGAGTGGAAAAATCCCATTTGGGAAGAGTTTTAGAATCTTTAACATGTGCAGTTATACACACACACACACACACACACACACGATCATATATTTATATGATAATGATGAAGCAAATGTCCCATCTGGCTGGCAACAGAGATTTTTGTTTCCACCACTCCCCTCACAGAAGCTGTCCCATATGTGACAGTGTTCCCAAAGCTGCATTCATTATTAGCTTTGACAGTCCTGCATCCAGTGCTTCCCACAGAGCATTCTCTAATATCAATGCAAAACACCACTAATCACTTAAAATAGCACCTGAAGTTAATTTGCCTGTGCCTTTCTTTGCATCAAGCCTAAGAAGTTACCTTGCTAATGTGAATAGGTTAAAAAAAAACACCACTTCAAAGACATTTAGATTTGATTAACATATGACCTTCTACATGGACTATACCCCAATAGTACAACAGTTATGAACTTACAGAAAGCAGAACGAATCTTCCAAAAAGTGGTTGGAAAGAGATTTATGAATTTTATTGAAGTTAAATTCTTTGAACTTAATATCAGTTATGGCAATGCAACCGATTGCAACAGCCAGACATACAGGCAGCAATAATGAAGGTCATCAAATAATTCAATTTAGGGAGAAACAATTGTTTTAACATTTAACCAGATACATATAGAACAATAACACAGTGAATAAAGACACAGGAGTCAGACAGTCTTTGGTTTGGATTCTGGCTGTGCCGTTCCATTCCTTCCTTCATTCATTCCATAGACATTTACTGATACCTAGTCACTGGGGACACAGTGGTGAACAAAACATTTTCCTGACTCTAGGGACACCAGAATCTAGTGGTGGACATAGATATGAAGTATGAGTAATCATACAATTAAAAAAATAGTTGCAGTTGGTGACTATGTGAAAGATAGGTGTTGGGTGACATAAGAACAAATAACACAAGAACCTAATTTAGGTTGAGGGTTTGGGAAGACCAATTGAAGGACTGAAAGTGGGCCACATGGTGGCTGGGTTGAACGAGCTGGAGTGAGAGAGGATAGAGTTGAGGTAGGAGAGGAGATGATGGGAGGGTGAGGAGAGCAGAGGAATGAGAGAGAGGGGAGAGGAGTAGAGCCAAAACACACAGCGGTGAGGTCCGATCACATTGCTTATCTTCTTTGAAGCCAAATTTCTTTTTTATGCAGTGTGGATAGTGGTTGCTCTTAGGTGGTTGCTCTCAGGGTTAAATGATATTGCATTTGAATTATCCTTAATACAGACCTAGCATAATAAGTATTTACTACCTGGTGGCTATACATAAAAGTAATATCTTCATTGAGTTTACATTCTGGTGAGGTGATAGTATTCACCTCAAGAAAGGAAATATGCAAAGAGAGGCTGATAGTCATTTAAAGAACTTCAGAGAGAAATTCCATATTTATGCTAACTTTAGAAACAAATCATTTATTGCAGTCACAACTGAAGGAAGAGGCCAGACAAAACATCTCAGTGTTTTCTGAATAGCAAGCAAACTTAAGTGACATATCAGCGAGGTCACAGAATAAAGATATTGAAGTTATAGACTGTGAATTAGTATAATTTTTCATAACGTACATCTGGCATGTAGAACCTTGAGATCAAGATTAGCTGTTAGACGAGGGGTGACAAAGACAGGAAGCTTCTAAAGAATGGATGAGTTAGAGAAACAGTTGCAAATTATTAACCAAGATATTTTCATAACAAGATACAAAATAATTACAACGAGATAAGAAAGGACCTTCACTCTAACAAGGATTAAGGTTTATAATTTTGGTCCCTTTGAACCCTTTAGTTCGAAGTTAAGTGTTTGATAGATATTTTATTTTTTTATTTTAATTTTGGGGGGTATATTTTATTGAGTATGCTATTGCAGTTGTCCCATCTTTCCCCCCTTTATCCCCTCTGCTTTCACCCCATCCCATCATCCCCACATCTTAGTCCATATCCATGGGCTGCACACACCAGTTCTTTGGCTTCTTAATTTCCCACACTACTCCCAGCCTCCCCTGGCCACATTTTTTTTTTTTTTTTGGTCAACATTTTCCCACCACCACTTTCCCCAACCCCATCCACCCCCACCTCCCACCCTCAATCCTTCCTCCATTTGGCTTTGTCCATGGGTCATTTATGCATGTTCCTTGGTGACCCTTCTCCTCCCTTTCCCCTGTCATCCCCCTCCCTCCACCCCTCTGGTTACTGTCAGTTTCTTTTTTATGTCAGTGTTGCTGGTTATATTTTGCTTGCTTGTTTATTTTGATGATTAGATTCCACTTACGGGATGTTTTAAATATTTATCCTTATCTAACAGGATGTGATTGAAGAATTCGTGACTTGCCTCCCCAGTGTACCTTGGCCAACTGTCTCCTATGCTCTCCAGCTTCTGCTAAAGCTCATATTTATGTTCTAGGTTGATTTTGAGCCAGGACCCATTTTAAAAATGTGAGGAGCATAATTTTCTATTTTCGCAAGAGGTGAGAGCAATTCCACCTAAGGTTTTTCCCACAGGCCTTTGGTTAGCAGTAGTAAGGTGTTATTAAAATAAAGTAAGTTCAGCCAGATGCCTTTATCTTTGATATGTCAGCCCTAAAGATGTGACCAGAGGGGAAGAAACCTTTCCATTCTGTTCATTCATCTGCTCATCCATCCATCTGTCCGTCCATCCATCCATCTACCCATATATTCGTTCATTTATTCAACATACATTGGCTGAATTTCTGTTCAACAGCCATTGATAGGGATATTCATCATGTGTAGGAAATGTGCTTGGTGCTAGGGATACAAACATAATTGGTTCTAAGTTTTACCCTCAAACCCATGACCTTATAGCTGAATCATTCATTTATTAAGGTTCAGTGTATATTTCATGAGTACCTACTCTGTGCCAGTAAAAGCACACACGGGACCTGTCCTCATGGAGCTTCCAGTCTAGTTTTAGATCTAAAATGTAGTGTAGAGGGTAAGAGCTGTGCTTTCCAAAGGGGGCTTGTGGCTACAGTGGGTATTCAAAAATGGTTAATGAGAGATTCAGGAGGAGAACATTTGAATTTTTATTTATCTGAATCTCATCTTTTTGTGTCTCATCTTAATTCATATTTTTGTGTAGATTTGGTAAGGTGCCTAATATGTACAGTAGTATATGTATACCACTTATACATAAATAATATTCAGGTTTATTCCATAAATTCATACTCATAAGTTTGCATAAACAAAAGCATTTGCAGACCTCAGGTTTAAAGCATAGATTTAGGATCAGATAGACTTGTGAGTTTGAAGTCAGTTTCTGTCACTCACTGCCTGTGGGGCCTTGGCCAACCTTGAACTCCTCATCCATTATTTACTAATTATTATTTACTAATAATCCATTAGTAAAGTGCTTATGTTGTGTCTGTTTATATCAAGTCTTCAAAAAATGATGACTAATGTTACTATTGTTATTAGGTGATAAATATTAAAATTAAGGTGTCTTCAAAATTATATAGAAAATATTGAGAAGGGATTGAGACAATGACCCTTAATGTCATAAAGCTGTTATAATAAATTATTGGTGTTATTTTATGTGTAATATGTACCAAGATCTTTAAAATTTTTAATTCACTTCAACCTAGATATTTCCCTTCCAGGAATTGATCCTAAAGAAACTATTGGAAATTCCAACAGATTTGTAATAGCGACAACTTAGAAAAAGAACTAAATGTCCAAATGTAGAATAGGCAGATTAATTTACAGCTTTATAATGGAATAAAGTGCCTGCCTTAATATTTTAAAGAATACTGGGAACATATTAATATTTAGTAAAAAAAGTTAGGATGTAAAGCTATAGTGTGACTCCAATTATGTTTTTGAAAAAAAGCACACTGTTGGCATCAGTCTACCTTTATTTTTGGATGCGGATTTGGCAGAGCCATTTTCAATCCCGATGTCAAAGTGCTTTAAAATGATTACATCAGCTTAGAATATACAACATTGGAGAGTTTGGTAAGTCAGTTTGATATACGAGGTCTCTACACTCACCTAACAGGACATATTTTACTGGTCTCGGCGGGAAGCTGGATTCAGATGGTGAGGAATGTAAGCTTCATACCCGGACAAAAGGTTCCAGAAATGTGTTTTTGATATTAACTTAGTTAATATTGTCAACTGGTATTCAGAGCATTGGCCAATGAATATGCATCAGTTCATTCTGTGCTCTGCTTCAAAATTATCCTAAAAAAGCCAGGGTTCCAGAGAGATGTCTCCTTGGACTCCATGGTTTTGAGCTTTTTACAGAAACATTTTTACCGAATCACCTGCTGGATTATTTCTCGGGTGTTGACACACAGCCACACTTTCCTGTAGTGAACAGCTGTGCTGTTACTGAGACACTTGTTTGCTTTACCTTGCAGATTGGGTGACTTTTATGGATCTGGTCGGAAGCCAAGCTGTGGCCCCCATCTTGCTAGGGCACAGCCCCAACAGCATGTGTGTGACACTCGCTTCCTCTTATTCTTAGCTTTAAAATTTTTTTTCTTTACTGCCATTTGCCTACTTCTTTTTTGTTTTTCTTGGTTTGACATTGGATAAGAAATAAATGTGAGACTTTGGATGGAAGTTAAAGTCATTCTCTGAAATCCAGACCTTTGGTAAACTGTAAAGATGAGGGGAAACCCCCAACAGGGTGGGGACTTGCTAATCAGTTGTTAGAAAGTATGTTCCAAAACACCCATAGACTCAAAAGGAGGGCAGCTTCTCTTCTGTCAGACCTGATGGTTACGTGATACATGCATGGTTTCTGGTCTGTCAGTGCGGGGGGACCGGCTGAGGCAGGGCAGAGGGGGGGAATCTGTGGGCTTCCTGAACCAACCCATCGCCAGTGCAAGGGGCTCAGAAGTAGACACCAGCCAGCTCCAGGGACTAATGGCACCTGATACAGCAGATGAGAACAGGATGAGAGTGCGGAGAAGATCAAGTGGGAGGGCTAAGATATCAGTAAAAATGGCATCCCTCCCTCCCTCCACTCATTCTTCAAATTGTTATTAACCATTTGCATTGTGAAGACCTGAGTGGATGCTAGGTAGGACATCGTGAACATCTCGATCTTTTGAGGGAGTGAGACATTAGATACTCAGTTACACGCATAATTTATTTGTCACCATTGTGCGAGGTGCTGTGAAGGAGACGCATAGGTTGTTATGAGAGGATAATTGAAAGAAAGCAGTGTGGTTAGTGGGAATTCTGATGGATTAGGTTCTAAAGGAAACCGGGCCGAGGAAAAATGGATTGAGAAGACTTATTAAAATTTAAAAAAATTTTTTCAATTGCAGTTGACATTCCATATTGCATTAGTTTCGGGTGTACACTGTAGTTGTTAGATATTTATATAACTTGCAAAATGTATCCCCTGGTAAGTGGATTGGGAAGACTTTTCAACTGTAACCAGGAGAAGAGGGAGAAGATTATGATTAAGTCGTGGACACTGTTTGTTATTAGATTTTCTTGTTGGTCTCTGATCCCTTCTCTGCCCTTCCCCAGCTGCCTTGGGCTGCGTTGTTTAAGAGAATGTGATGCAGGTCACGGAGGAGAGAGGATGAACTCTGGTTATAAAGGAAGGGGTTCTTCCAAAAGGAAGGGGTTTCTAAGCAGGGGTCTGCCCATTGTAGTCTGTCCTATAGAGCAAGCCGAGGACATTCTGATCCTCTTCCCGAAATGACAGTTAGTAGGCATTGCAGTGTAAAGTTGGACATCTACCCTTAATCCTACTTATTCTGGACAGAAAAGAGAAAAATTAATACTAAAAACTTAATTGTGGACCTTGTATGTATTTTTATAGGAAGGTTACAAAGTATTTGGTTTCTTTGTAAAGTGAAACCCCCAGATTACGTATTGCTAACGTTTCCCATCATCTTCTCTTTTTTCCCCAAATGGGTGCCTGTGGAGGCTCTGTATGCAGGACATGGGGCCGAACGTCGTGCCTTCCTTCTAACAGAAGACATGCAGCTAGAAATGATGATGAAGTGTCATTTTTATTGAGTTTTCTTTGGGCAGAGCCAAGGGCCACCTTGGAAGAGAAAGCACGGATTTAATGCAACCCAGAAGTTACTTAGGTTGTTTTCTCTCTCTGGCTTGTCTTTTGTTATTTGGAGATCCTTTTTTACAGTTAATAAAAACAGGAAAAATCATTGAATTGTTTTAATTTTTGAAGATTCTTACTATTTTGGCTATAACCTTATTTATATTCCACTTATTTTAATGGTGAACTTCCTGTCCCAAATGTAGTCAAAACCATGTAGTTGCATGACAAACACATTCCAAGTATTGCTGGAAACTCAGTGATTCTTTCTACTTCTACCTTCTTGGTGATGCTGAAGTTCAAGCTCAGGGTTTCTTGTTGCCTCTGCAGCCAGGATGGAATTCATACACACAGAATTCAGTTTCTTAAGTCTGAAGATTCAGATGTGAAAATCGAGAACCTAGTAAATTGGACTATTCAGACAGGCTTTCAATAATCTTTTGCTTAATTAATTAAGAAATTAATTTTAATATTAAAATTAGTCACATCAGAGATAATGAATTTTGGTGGGCATCCTTCAGACCATTAAAAATACTTTTTATGTTCATACTTATGCCTATAAAACCTATATTATTTTGTTTAACATTATATTTTAAGAACAAAAATAGTATCATACTGTGAAGAGAGACTCTTAAAGGCAGCAAGAAAAGAGAAGATAGTTAGCAAATGATTGTCAGACAGGAGGGGGGATGGGGAGAATGGGTGAGGATGTGAGGGGATTAAGAAGTACAAATAGGTGGTTACAGAATAGCCATGGGGATGTAAAGTACAGTATAAGTGATTGAGCAGCCAAAGAACTTACACGCATGACCCATGGGCCTGAAAAATGGTGGGGGGATTGCCTGAGGGACTGGGGGCTGCTGGGTAGAGGGCAGCAAAGGGGGGGAAATCAGGACAACTGTAATAGCATAATCAGTAAAATATAATTAAAAAAATTTACTCTATTTTAAAAATAGTATCTTTATAAGATCTGTCCATGTTGATCCAAACCCTTCAGCTCTTTTACCTGCTTTCTATAGTTCCCCCATATGGATGGGACCATGTGGGTGCACTGTAGCAGACCAGCCTGTGGACGCCAGAAACCGCGAACGTTCGTGTAGAGTTAGGAGTAGAATCGTGTGTCCCAGGGTGTGTGCCAAAGTGCCTCGGACGGTGGCAGGGACATGGTACATACCTGCTCATTAAACATACTTTACACTTATTTTTTAAATTATACAGCACACAAAAAATACAATAAAGATTAAATTAAATAAAAATTAAAAAAATTATACAGCACAGAAAAGCAGTCATTACCTTCAGACCCACTACCAGGTTGTTTGATATTTGGTAATAGAATTTCCTTTTTAGGCCTAACTTGCCTCATATTTATTATCATAAGAGCAGTCCCTACTCATAGGGTTGTTGTGAAGAGTGAATGGGAATAGTTTTGGGTCCAGTAAATACTGGTTGTAATATATATATGGATTAGTTCTTGAAAACTCCCAAAAGGTATGGCATCTAAGTTTTTAAACTGCAGCCCCATTCCATCCAGTGAAAAGAAAACTTAATTTCTTTTAGTAGAGCAATTATATTAAGAATAGTTTGGAATGCTATTTTTTTCAATAGAGATAGTGAATCAGAAGGGTTTTTGAGTGAATAAGAGTGATACCAGAGACAAAAGAAAAAGATGGGATAATAATGTAAAAGTAATAGACTAGCTTTTCCACAAAACTTGATTTTATGCAGAAATGTCTTCTTCCAACTGTTTCCCTACAGCTGCTAAGATATAATTTCCCGAACCCCACACCCATCACACTATTCCCTGCAGGCACTGGGGAGCCCCCGAAACCAAATGCAGATAGAGAGAGAGAAAAAAAAAAAGCAGGAGGACCAGGAAAGGCCTTTAGAGGAGGGAGAAGAGCTGATGACTAGTCAACAATGAACTGGAACAATGATTAGGTTGGGGAAATACATGTTTCAAGACTTGATTTATGGGCCGTAAATTAGGGAAGAAACTTTGCTTGGTAGGAGGACTAGGGGAGAGGGTCGTAGAAGGGATTGCTTACTGGGGCAGCACAGGAAGCCTGAAGAGGGAGGGAGGGAAGGAGAGGGAGAGGGAGAAGGAAAGAGGAGGACAGGGAGTCGGCGTGGGGGGGGGTGCGGCATTCCATAATGAAAGAGCCTTGGTCATACAATTGTGCACTGCAGTATGGAAGAAGGCTGGAACAAAGGGGCAGTGCTTATAGGATAGGACGATAGGAATGGACTAGGTTTTATGTGTCAGAGGTACGCAGTCATTTCTTCTCATTTTTATGTCTCTGGGATAATATGACAACTAAATACCATAGTAGCAAGACTGGCCCCCAAGACATTGTTCCTAGGTCAGATAATTGGGCACATTGTGTGGTAAATTAGGAACACGCTTATATCTTCTTTATGCCACTGAGCTTTGAAACCATCCTTTATTCTGAAAAGACTGTGAGGCACCCTGTGAGGCAATTTCAATCATTATCATAATAATATCAGTAACAGAATCAAATCATGTGTAGCTAGCTTTCTGAAATTAACATAAAATTGCTTCACAGGTTAGCTGAAAGATACCTAATAATAACTTAGATGGTCCTCATGCAAGGACAAATGGATGAGTTTTTTATCTTGCCATTTCGAGGAGGGTAAAATTAGTGTTTTTTTAAAAAGTGAGGATTGTTTAATACTTATAGAAAAAGTTGAAGGGTTTCCAAAAAATTTGACAAACTCCAGGAGGGCTTAATTAAGAGAACAGAACCACTGATATGCCCGCTCTCACACACCTTTGAGTCTTCTATGCTATCTGGGTTGTTTCTTTGTCCCAGCGTTCTTCATGAAGACACTGCATAGCAGAGTTTGTCATTGCTTATTCTTGCACATGCTACTTCTTTTAATTTAAAGGGCTAATGTTTATCCTTCTGATTATGAAAGTAATACATGGTCATTGTAAACAATTTGGAAAATATAGAAACACCTAACAAAGAATAAAATCTAGGCCTATAACTAAAAGATAACCACAATTAACATTTTCTTTCCAGTATTTTTCTTATCTTTAAATGATATTTAATTATACAAATAATGCATAAATATATGCCTCTTGAAGAAAGCAAACCATTGTCTCCCCCTGCCCCGGCTCCAATTCTAATTCTAGTGTCAGCCCCAGAGGTAAGTACTGTTATTAAAGTGATGTGTGTTCTTTTACCTTTTACTTCCCCTCTCTGAAAATACTTGTATAAAGGCATAGTACTATTCCATTTGTGTGTTTTATGAAAAAGGGTATCAAACTATAAATCTACACTTTCTGAACTTGGAGATATTACTGTGCCCAAACATACAGGTCTGTCTCGTAATATGAAAATGCCTCTCTTTAGTAATTGCCCTGCCAATAGGAATACATATTGTTTCAGCTCTCCCCCTCCCCCTTTTGCCATTAGAAATCATAATATAATGAATACCTTTATCCATGTCTTCATGCACAGGTGTGGATATTCTTCAAAGGGAGAGAACTGGGGAGTAGAGCTGCTGGGTCAGTCAGTATTTACATTAAAAATTTTTAATAGATACAACTGAATTGGTAGGGTGTCCACAGGGTATAACCATTTTATATGCTTGGCAGCTACATAGGAAAATAACTTTTTCTTTATACTTCACTAACACCTAATATTATAAAACCTTTGATTTTTTCCAAAGAGATATATGAAAGATGGTATGTCTTTGCTTTAATTCATATTCCCCTGAGTATTAAGGAGATTGAGCATCTTTTCATGTGTTGTTTGTCCATTTGTATTTCTTTTAATGGAAATTCCATCTACCTATCTGTCTATCTATCCATCCATCCATTTTTATTGGGTTGTTTGTGATTTTCTTACTACTTGTAGTTATTTAAAAATATTCTATGTTCTACTCTTTGTCTGATACAGTGTTCACTTTTAAAGTCTATCGCATACTGCAAAATTCCTTTCTGGAAATTTTGTACCATTTTCTGTTTCTATGAGCAGTGTGTTAGTATGTCTTTCTTATGGAACTCTCTCAATATATTGTACTTGACTATTAAATCTAGTTCAAATGTTGCTAAATTTAAAGATCAGAAAAAATATCTCATTGATGTTATGATTTGTATTTAATTGATGACCCATGAGGTGGGATACTTTTCACTTTATTAACCATTTATAGCACTTCTGATAATTGTTAGTTTTTCTATATAATTTTTCTTTGAAGGCATCAGTTTCTTATTGGCTTGAGTAGATTCTTTTTATATTAAGGTTTTGACTATATTACTTTTGCAAGTATTTTTCCAGTTTGCTCTTTTACTTTAAATTCTTTTTATACATTTTTAATGTATAGAAGCTTTAAAATTTTGTTGTCATCTGTGATTTTTTGATGTCCTACTCTTGCTTCTATGCTTAGAAAATCCTTTCAAGACGATAACTATGAATTTCTAGTACTTTTTATGATTGTATTTTTAATATTCAGTATTTTAAGTCTATCTTAAATTTATTTTGGCTTATAATGGGTAATGCAGCTCCCGTCTTTCTTCCTTTTGCCTTTAGCAATTAGCTTCACTATGTATTAACTAATAGTTCCTTCCCTACTCTTTCTGATAAGTCTTTTTTTCACACACTAAATTCTTCCAAGGACTAGAGACTGGGAACTGTTCCCGGGAGTTCCATTGATCTTCCCATTAATTTCCTGCTGAGTATCGCATTCTTTTAGTTAGATATTTTTCAAAATGGGAATATTTTTAAAGGACATTTTTAAAAAAAGCCCCTAAGTCACCAAAGGGCCATTTAGTTAAAAAAAAAAACAACAAAAAACAAAAAAACCAAAAAACAAACTACGCACTTCTAGTTTAAAAATGGTAACATACAGTTAGTACTTCTCCCTTCTACTTCTGGAAACCAGCCACAAGCAACAAAGAAAATGAGAAACGAAGTTCATTTTTTGACGTAACCGAGAGATGGCTGAAATCCTAAATCACAAAATGAGTGGCAGGTCTTCCTGCAGCGGTGGAGGCTGAGTGCGTGCAGGCGGCTGCAAAACTGCAGAGAGAAGGAGCCCGGGAGCGGAATTGGCCTTTGTCCAACGACAGCGGCAAATTCAGAGAAGTTGAACAGAAATTACATGTTTGTAAGAGAAGACAGAGGTGTGTGCACTGGCAGTGGGAGCTTCTCTGTGCCTCCCCGGGTTCCAAAAAAAGCAGGAGGGAGAGGGCTGAGTAAAAAATCACACCATTAGCCGGATTTGTCGGGAGCTCTGGAGCATGGACTCATGGGAGGACTGCATTGTCACAAAGTCGCTAGGTGCTTCTTGCCATGGGCTGGAATGATTTATAGGTCAAATAAAGTTATACACAAAGCCCTGTTCCTGCTTGGCTGGAACATCAATGTCACTTGTATATGCACACATACCTCTTCCACAGCCGGGGCAGCAAAACCTCACCTCCTACTCAGCAATCTAAAAGGAAAGAGAACAGGAATTATCGGAGCCTGTGGCGGCAGCAGCAGCAGCAATACCTTTGACAAGAAAGGGGTATGTGGGGGTGGTAAGGACAGGAAAAATATGACAGATGAAGAATATCTACCAGAAACTGTTGCTATGAAGCAAGAAAAGATTGTGACCATACATTTCCTTATAAATAATGCAACCGAAAGAAGCCGATACTTACCTGAAGCACGTTCAGAGAGCAGAGAACTAGGACCTTGAGAAAGACATGGCAAGGAGGGAAGAGATCAAATGTAATCTGGCAGAGCTCAGAATAGAAGAGACAAAAAATAGCAACATGATAACAGAATTAACAGCAAGATTGTAAGGTACACAAGGAGATAGGCCGGCATCAAGAAAGGAATGAGAAGAAAAAAAATGACAACAAAGGGTTAGAAAGGAGTAGGCAGAAAAGAATGAACTAGAATACAGGTGAAAGAGATGAAGCATATGTCTGGTTAGAGTCTCCTGAAAACTACTAGCACAAGAGAGAAAGGAAGGCAAGTGGTAGCCTAAGCATTTTGATTTCTCTCATCTAATAACTTGGAGCTTCAGTGCAAGAGAGGTACTTGGAATTATAAAAGATCAAAAATTAGTAGTTGGAAGGGAGGGATGAAAGGGGTAAGGACAAGGGGATAAGCCATTGCAGCAAAAGAGTAGATATTATCCAGATAGAGGGATGCAAGGTATCTAAAGGTATTATTTAAAGTTATAGTTATAAACGCGAAACTAGAAGAAAAATACAAACCTTCCTAATCATCAGATGAAACACATAAAATATAGCAAAGCAGACAAACATTGTAGTGAAAGATTTTGAAAGAGTGATAAAGAAGCGTAACATAAAATAGCACAACAGATTAAGACCAAGATTGTCTGTCATTTAACAGATATAACTGTAGTAAAGTCATCCAATAAGGGAAAAAGAATTTTAGAATGGATTGCAAAGCCAAACCCAGCTTAATTTATATATGAGACTTCTGAAACAAAATGGTATGGAAAAATTGAAAATAAAAAGATGGAATAAGGATATATGTAGTCAGAGGCAAACAAACAAACAAAACCCCACAAGGGATCATGATCTCAATATCAGAAAAGGTTGAACTTCAAGCAGAAAGGATTAAGTGAGATAAATAATGACACATTCTGGTGCTGTGGGGTACAATTCACATTGAAAATGTGGAAGTTCTGAATCCATGCCAAGGAAAATGGCACTGCCATTCATTCGCAAGGCAAGAATACAAGTGCTACAAGGTGACAGAGAATTATAGTAGTAATAGAAGAGTTTAACTCACCACTCAGCTCATGATAGAGTAGAAGGATAGAAATTAGGCAAGGCTGGAGGTGCCTAATTAAAATAATGAATAAGAGAGAACTAACTGATACACACTGAATACAGAGGCTACACCTTCCATATAAGTGCCCATGGGACATTCGTAAAATTGAGCATTCACAGAAACCTCAATAAATTCCTTGAAGTGGAAATTACATAGCAAGGATGGCGGTGAAAATACATAATGCCTGGCACAATAAGGGCACTTTCCAGTGTGAATGGCTCCAGTTATGCATGGACAGTGGTCAACCACACTGGTATACACCGGGGAATATCATCCCTGAATGCAGACAATTCTCTGAGCACAGTGCAATACTGTAGAAATCCATAACAAACCCAGAAAACAAATGGCCTTCACCACAACAAAGCTCTTCACTCAGGCCAGAGAAGAAGTCCAAAGCAACTTAAAGGCTATCTGGAAAACAGCCATGAAGGACACTCCGTAAGGATCTACGATACGGAAAAGAAGGGCTAAGAGGAAAAGCTTCGCTGTAAGTAAATGCACTCCTGTATTCTTTCAGCTTTCATAAATCTCTGTAAAAAGAGATTTATGATAAGGGATTGGCTCACACAAAAATGGAGGCTGGGAAGTCCCAAGGTCTGCAGCTGGCAAGCTGGAGACTCAGGAGAGCTGATGATTTCAGCTCTACCTGAAGTCCGAGTCCAAAGGCAGGAAGAGGCTGATGTCCCAGCTGTAGACAGTGAGCACAGATTATCTTGCTCAGCTTTTTTGTTCTATCCAGACCTTTGATGGATTGGATGACGCCCACCCGCATTGGGAAGGGCAATCTGTTTTATGAAGTCAAGCAATTCAAATGTTAATCTCACCCAGAAACAGCCTCAGAGACACACCCGGAATCATGTTTAACCAAATATCTGGATACCTTGTGACTCAGTTAAGTATAAGGATAAAATTAATCATTGTAGGTAAGGGACATATAATTTCTGAACAAATGGAAAAAAATGATTGTAGTTGGAAGACTTAACATTTAAAAGATGTTAAAGATGTCAATTCCCCATAAATTTATTTATAAAACTAACACGATCCCAATAAAAAACAGAATATTTTTTTGGCATTTGATAAGCTGATTCTGAAATTCACATGGTAAAATGCACAAGTAAGAGTAGTCAGGATATTCTGAAAGAGAAGCCCTGCTGTGTCCTAAAATATGTGAATGAGCCCTGAGCTGCCTCTTCATACTTGCCTTCAAAGTCCTTCATCTGTTTTTGTCCTTCAGCCTCATTGCCTTCTCTCAGATCCTTTATCACACAGGCTATGCCCCTGCCACAGGATCCTTGCTGGAACTTTTTGCTGTTTGAATGATGTGTGTTGTTCCTGCATCAGTAACTTTTGCCTTTCTAAGTCCTATCTAATTATCACTTCTTTAGAGAAATCTTTTCTTTCTTTCCTTGTGATAGGGGAACTCAAGAGTTAAAGATTTTAGCTTCAGTCATAGTTGATAGGCTTAAGTGATTAGGTGGAAAGCTGTTTTTCCAGGAACTTCCCAGGAACTCTAGGAAATCAACATGCAATTCAACCTTTGTGCCCCAGGGGGTCTGGAGATGGTGTCTGAACCATTGTTTTTCAGGGAGGGAATGTCTGTGATGCACAGATAGAGAATTGTTGATCAACAGATAAAGAAGTACTAGGAAAACCACAGCAACTCTTATCTAATTAACCTTTTTTCCAACCCCCTTACCTACCCTTTCTTCTCCTTATAAAAGGGTCAGCTTAAGATGAAATGTTAAGACGGGTTTTGAGGGTAAATAACCCGCAGTCTTTTCAGGTTGCCAATATGTGAATAAAGTGCCCATTAAGATTCAATCCTTGTCTCTACTTATTGGTTCTGGTAGGGACAGGCAGCACAAATGCCCACTTTTCTCGTTTCACTTGCATTCATTTCAGTTTGTAATTATGTAGTCATGAATGTCGTTTTCTGCTGAATTACGTTTTTCTTATTGGATTGTAAGCTCAGTGCCTGACCCAGAGCAGGCGTTCAGTAAATATTTACCGATAAATAACCTCTAGTCTGTGGACATTGACCTAGCTAGCAGTAGTCTTCTAAACTCAGTAATCTTAGTCTCTGTTCCTACATCAAAGGTAATGACATGTTAATGTGTAGTTCCTTTCACCAATGGACGTTTGAAGACACACATCCTTGGGTAGTGTTCTGCATTCAACTGTAACCTCCTAAAATGAAAGGCCGTATCTGAACTGTCTTCGGTGCCTCTGAATATTATGTCCAGTGGACACAATATATTTTTATAAGAAGGAGATGCAAAATTATGGTATGAATAACATCATACCATAGATGTTAGTCATTGGAAGAAATAATCATAGCTGTTCAAGAACTTATTTTCTTAATGAGTTTTATAGGCTATGTGCCAAACATAACTGCAGATCCAAACCCTCATAAGTGACTTAGGTCCTCACACATGGCAGATTTCAGAAACTCTTGCTCCGGCGGTTAGGGCGGAGAAGCCCCTTCTGAGTGCTGGGCGAGGTGGAACAGGATGTGGTTGTCTTCTTAGGTGCAGTTAAACATTTTGTGCTTTCTCCCCAGGAGCTCAGACCTGCCATCTTGGATTTGTTGTGATTGGCATACGTTGGCTATTACTAAGTGCACTGAAGGTTTTGTTTGGCTTTTTGTGGGCTGAAACACTCTAGCCATGACGACGCTTGTTGAAAAGTTAAGGGCTTTAGAGCGACTTCTGCATTCATGAGTATTTCCAAACAGTAGTTTTTGGCAGTTGAGTGGCTGGACAGTCATAAACAGGTTTTACTGGTGTGTCCCTGGAGGCCACTTAGATAATTCCAGGAAACCCTCCTTTATGTGACTTCTTTCATATTCCTTCAAAAATGAGTGGCTTTCTTGTATGTCTTTCTCAAAGGCCACAGGCCCTGGAAACCCCATAGAGGCTGGCGTAAATATGTGTTCAAGCTGAAGGGAGAGGCATTGCCGTGTGAAGACAGAAACAGAGCCAGAGGTTGCAGGCCATGACCCGCAGGCCAAACCCATCCAATCTGCTCTGCGGGTGTGTTTATTTGGGTCAAACGATGTTTCTTTTTCAGTTGCCAAGCTGCAAAAACTGGGAATTTTTATTTCAAAGAGCCTGGATGTATGACTCGTCTTGAAAAATTGGAATAGTTTGGCCAGGCTGGGATCCATATGTCTGCACAGGCAGCCATCAGTGGAGTGGAGGGCTGTCCCATGGTTGGGGGCAGGGGTGGGGGTGTGGGGCGGGGACTCCTCAGGCACCACCAGGCCGTCTCTGGTCTCAGGCATGCACTTGAGCCACCTTCATGGCCTGGAGAGAGGCTGTGGGATTGAGAAAACATGGTGTAGTGAATAATTACGAAGGAGGTGGCCTCCTAGCTCCTCACGAGTCCCTCTGTGTCTCTTCTGATTGTTCTTTGTTGACTCAAGGTTCTGGTCAGACCTCAAATACCATTCGAGTTGGGGCCGAGGGGGAAAGAAAATCTCAAAACTGACAAAGGCCAATTCTTAAACGCCATTCCGATGGTTCCTTCTGGGGCTGCACCCCGCGCCCCCTTAGCATTTTGAGAATGAGAATGAAATGATCTGAACAAAGCGCTTCTCTGTGTAATGTTTTCAACACATTTGGGTTGCAAGGAACGTGTCTGTATTTAATCTTGCCCTGTACAGCTGCACGGAAAAGATTGTTTTCACTCTTCTTTATGTTTTGTCTTTTGGGGAACCCTATCAGGAAATTTACGATCGTACTTTGGAAGCCCCGGTCACTCGGGAGCCGTTAAACCGCTATCGGAATGTGGCTGAAAACGCCCAAAGTGAACTTGCAGCAACTTTGGTCAGATTTGAATGTGCTCAGTCCGAGGTAAGATTATGTACCTTCATAACTCAGAAAGGGGACTTTTAGCTTCCTGTAGAGTAGAGCAGGGCACAGAAACAATTACAAACAGAACAGCAGGACGCAGATTTAGACCTTTTACAAAGTTTATACTTAACTTTCTTACTGTGCGCCTTCTTCCTAGTTGTAGAGAATTCCCAAAAGGTTACGCATTTGTCACGCTGCACAGAGGCGCGACACGGGCTGGATTCTTGATCTCAGAGAAGTTCCACAGCCTTGAGTGACCTGGGGGCACCCGAGCACTTTGGGTTGAAGCTGCCTGGTCTTTGGAGGACTTTTAGCATCTCTTGGAAAATGTTCCTTTACTGTGGATTACTTACAGTCTGGGGCTCTTAGGATGGAATTCTAAATACCTTTCTTGTGTTAGTTCTGATTGGCTGGGGGAAATTCTAGGAAGATTCCATCTCCTGCCCTGGACTGGATCAGATATATTACGGAAGTTCTGAGAGAGACTCTTTAGACCCATTCCGCTCACAGCCTGGTGGCCCCGTGGGGCCTAGGTTTACCTCTGAGGTAACTAACAGTTTCACTGGGCTGCCAGGATCTCAATCCTGATGAAAGATGAGTTGATAATGTGTGTGCGAGATTGAGAGATAGAATAAATGTATGATGCATGCTCACGGTTCCGAAGAAGTACATGCATTCGCGAAGGTTTCTTAGAGGGCAGACCTGATATCTTAACTTAATAGGGTGCCTACATCATTCAGCCTTTTGATGCCACAGAATTCATAAAAGTTAAAATGTTTCCTTTGTATAAATCCTATAATGGCTTCCCTTCTCTCCCATATTTCCCCCAGAACTCTGAATATTATTTTTCTTTATCACTCACAATAAGGGTACAGAAGGCAAGTGGGAGAAATACAGCAACAAATCGAGTAGCTTGTGTTTGGGAAATGGTTGTGGCCGTGCAATGACAAATACCTTGTAGGTTCCTTGTTTCATTTCAGCCACGATAGCAGTGATACAGATTTAGAAAATGGGTTGCCGTTGCAAAATATTTTATTGCCTTTTGCAAAATACACCACAAAATGTCTCTTGAGTGAGACTAAATTACCACAAGACATTGCTCAATTGGTTTTGAATTAAAAAAAAAAAAAGAAAAAAACAGAACAAAACAGAACATGACGTCCATTATTTAGGGCATAATTTCCCATCTGGTAATACAGATACAAATATGAAAAAAAGAAAGTAAAGGTGGATTAAGTCATGAATTAAACAGTGAAATTTTAAATTACACTTCGGGGTTTCTTAAAGGTATTTCAAACTTATGCTCTTGAAATCCTTTCTGTCTTTTTATTTCTTTTCCATGTTAGCTTCAAGACCTCCGATCCAAAATGCTTTCTAAAGAAGTTTCCTGTCAAGAACTGAAAGCTGAAATGGAGAAGTACAAAGAGGACAATGCCAGAAAATCTTCTCTCCTTGCCTCTTTGAGAGACAGAGTTCAGGAGCTAGAGGAAGAATCAGCAGCCCTTTCTGCGTCTAAAATTAGGACAGAAATCACAACTCACACTGCAATCAAGGAGAGCCAGGAGCTGAAGAAGAAGGTTGTAGAACTAGACAAGGAATTACAGTAAGGGCATTTCAATATATTTCTTAGTCAAATTAGTGTTAAAATACTAGCAAGTGATAGCAGGATGCACCTTTAGAAGTTCTGGAATTTTGCATTATTTTGTCTTGACACTCTATTTGGAAAAAAAAATTATTGACCTCAGATATGCATGGAGTCTTGACATTTTTTCCTAAGTTCATTTCTAAATGTCACCAAGAGCCTTAACATGCACAGCATCACCCTAAGCATTTTCCGTGCTATTGATTTGGGCTGCAAATGCTTATATATGCAATTCGGAAGATTTCCTCTATGAAGCGGTTTCACCAGAGGTAGGGGCGGTAGAGTCGTTCACAGAGGGAGGCTGTAGTTCAGAAGCTACGTATAAAAATACCCTGGAAGACCCGGCCACCCCAAACACTCCCCAAACACTCCTCATTGGGTTTTATTGACAGTTTATGCAGACAACTCATGAATCTAGGTTTTCCACACTTGGCTCCGGCAAAAGATGATTATTGAGACAAAGTTTTGCTACATATAATGCATACATTTTTGCCCAAATTTTTGAGGGAAAAATAAGGATGCACATTATACATGTTCTTAAAATATACTTTTAAAAATTCTACATGCAATAACTTTATTAATAAAATACTTGGTATTAATTTGGCTTATTCCATCTCAGAAAAAAAAAAATCCAACACTTCCGGTTCCTGTCCTGTTTCTCCTTCCCCTTGTAGGAAAACTCCTTGCAATGTTTGTACGTACTCACTCTCCCAACTTGTCTCCTTCTCTCTCGAATCTGCTCCACTGAATCCACTTACTAAGCTGACCAATGACCACACATTGCAAATCAAATGATTTAATCTTTCTTTTACTTGCTGTCAGTTCATCAGTCACAGTTGGCTTCTCCCTGAAGCTCTGTCTTCTTTTGGCTTCTAGAGCCCTGCACATGCCTGCTCCCTACCTTCCCTTTCGAGCTGCCTTGTCATGGTCTCTTTTGCCTTTTCCTTCTTTCCTCCTTGACTTCCAAACATTGGAGTGCCCCAGGGCTCAGTCCAAGAATCTCTTTTTGTTTCCAAGTCCACCCTCTTGGTAATCTCATCTAGTCTCATGACTTTAAGAATGACCTAAATGCTAGTGACTCCCACATTTCTCTGTCTAGCCTGGATCTCTTCCCAGAATTCAAGACCCACATATCTTACTACCTACTGGATATCTCCCCATGGATCTGCAACAGGCATCTCAAACTTCACATGTCCAACACTGAGCTCCTGGTGTTTCTACAAAATCCTCCTACGTGTTTTCTCATCTCATTTAATGACAATTTTTTCCATTCTGCTAACTGATCAAGTCAGAAGCCTTGGATCACCCTTGGTTCTCTTTCTCTTTCACACTGCATGTCTGATCCTTCAGTGAATCCTACCGTCTGTCTCTGCCTTCAGAATATCTGACTTCGGACAACATCCAGTTGACACCCTCCTTGCCACCAACCTGATCCAAGCAACTCTCATCTTTTACCTGGATGGTTACAGTAGCCTCCCAAGGGGTTTTCCTGTCTCTGCCTGTGCCCCATGGAGCCAGAGTGACCCTGTTGAAACACAGGTTAGATCCTACTGGTCCTCTTGGCTCAGAGCCCTCCAACTTCTGTTCTCACTCAGGAAGAGACAGTGTTTTCTATGATCTAACTGGCTCATCCTGACCTTTTGTTCTTCCATTCTCTTCCTGTTCTTTCCATTCCAGCTCCCAGACTTCTCTGCTGACCCCTGAACACACCAGCTGTGATCCTGCCCCAGGATTCTTGCACTTGTTAATCCCTTTTCCTGGGAAGTTCTTTCCTCCGGATATTGCATAGTTACCTCTCTGCTGCCTTTAGGTCTTCACTCAAAAGTCGCCTTCTTGGTGAGTGCTTCCTGAGTGATCCCATCTAAAATGTTACTCCACTCCCCCAAATATACCTTACCCCCTTTCCTGCTTAATTTTTTCCTCCGGCCCTTTTGTAATATACTATACATTCTACACACATTAATATTTTGGTTATTGTTTGTCTCCACAACTACACTGTAAGCTTCACAAGGGCAAGGATCTTTGGTTTACTGCTGTGTTTTTAGCACCTTTAGTAGATCCAGATGCATAGTAAGTGCCAAGTAAAAATTTATTAAATAAATGAGTAATAAAAATGATATATGCTTATTATAAAAGTTTTTAAAATATAGAAAAATACCAAAAAGAAAATTAAAATCAAAGCCTTATGATCCCCCAAAAGCTGTAGTTAACATTTTGTTGAACGGATTTTCCGACAGACGTACATAAAGGGCATCATGTAATGAACAATTTTTACTGAATGATATTGTCATTATTTTAGAAAGTCATTCATTATGCCATTTTTAATGGCCATGGTATTCCATTGCCTGAAATATCATACTTTACTTAACCAGTTTTCTTTGCCACTTCCTGTAGGTATTTAGGTTAGTTCCACTCAAAAAATTATTCAAAACCAAGATATGCTGAATATCCATGTACATTCATATTTTCACATTTTTTTGTGATTATGTCCTTAGGATAGACTCCTGGAACTTTTCTGGCTCAAAGTGAAATGCAAATAGAAGTAGAGTAGTTTAGAAACCCTTGGAATAGAGAACTAAGATTGAAATCTTGGGGTTAATGTATGGACTCTTCTATATAAATCAATCAGAGGCATAGCATTAATTGTACCTTTCATGAGTCAGAGAGACTGAATAAATATTACCTTTCACATGCTGAACATAAGAACCTAGAGATATATTGATGTTGGTCTTTTATTGTTATACATTTTTCTAAATAGAAATATGATATGCTTTTGAGTCTATGCAATTACATGCTTTGTTAATCTTTGAATAGCATGAAAGAATATGCAGTAAACACTCAACATGGCAAAAAGGTAAAGCAATAATCATGTTTATTATCTAGAGTACTGAAAAATGATACCAAATTACTGAAATGACTCTAATTTGCCTTTAAAATATGTGTATTTTTTGCTGATCTCTTAGTCTCTAGCAGTTAAAACATGAGAAGCAGACTGTGCTATCTCAGCAAACCGACCAGAGATTTGAAATCAAGTAAATACTTGTAGCAGAGCATAAATGGAACAATTTTCCTTGACTGGCCCCTCCCAAAAATGCATTAAAAACCCTGGGTGTGTGAGAACTAATAATGACCTTTGCCGGTGATGAAGCACCTCTCTTTTTGGGAGACTGGGAACACCCCCTGCTTCTGGTGCATTATTTATTATGGTTATCCTTGACCTTGAACTAAGGAATACCCTAACTAACCCTTGTAGAGCATTGAAAATAAAATAAACCTGGTCACCTAGAACCAAGGTGGCAGCACTCCTGCTTCTCCACAAGGCCCCAACAGAGACCCATGGTGTACGGATCCATGTGTGAACTAGAGGCCGCCCTGTCACTTGTGCAGGTCCTAGAAGGCTGGGGACAGCAGGCATAATCTGCCTCCCTTGCTTTACTAGATCTAAGATGCCATAAAGATTTCCCCACATTTCTGCAAAGCGTAGCTGCCCCAGAGTTACTTCCACTTCCCCCTTCCTTTACAGGGCTGGCATGACAATGACGTGCTCTGTGTCTGGGGAACTGGGTTGTGTTCAAGGTGATGGTTTCCCATGAAGAGCTTAAGTTCTAGACTTTGTTTGATGAGTGTTATGGTGCTAAAACTTGACATATTTTTTATCTGCCTGATAGAAAGTGTTTACAAGAAAGTGAGGAGAATAAGAATCAAGCCTCAAAGCATTGCAGAGAACGTGAAGAATTTCTAGCTCAACTTCATGACTGCTTAGATCCAGACAAGAAGAATGAAAAGATATCAGAAGAAGATTTGATTCTCAAGGTGTTTGTATGCATATTAAAGAGGCTGTAACTTTAGGGGTCATCTTAACCTGTGCCATGAAAAGAAGAGCTGTGGTTGAGTCTGGCAGTGGCAAGAGAACAGGATGTGGCTCAAATGTAGCATTAATTGAGTGACCTGGGACAAAGCGTGTCACCTCTCTGAGCCTCAATTCCAAGATCCTTTCTATCATTATTTGGGATTAATTATTCTCCTGAAAGGATTGATGGTTTTTGTCTAAAAGATACTTAGTATGTCAAATACAATTAATTATTCATTTTAATGGTATGTTGTTGGACAATTTTGTTTGTTTTGAGTTAAGACAGAAACACACACACACACAACCAAAAGCAAAAGCAGTTGTGTGTCATTTTTGGAATACTTGTTGAGTATAAGTTTAAGATTAGTTCTGAAGTACTTTTTAAAATTACATTAAAGCCCCAGGATAAAAATCCTGTTTTGGTGGTAAGTTGTCCTCAAGATGGAAGTTAATTGTACTGACTGAATAATTCATGTGGTCTGTAGTGAGTCACTTGGGCACCTGGAGGTATTTGACCCCTCAGTATATCTTTGCTCTTTTTTGTCTAACCCTTTCATACCCTTGCTTCCTCATAGATTGTCATGCAGCCATTCCTTTTTTTAAAGAAGGTATTATTTATTGATTTATTTTTAGACACAGGGAAAGGGAGGGAGAAAGAGAGGGAGAGAAACATGGATCAGTCGCCTCTCGCATGCTTCCCAACTGGGGATTGAACCCACAACCCAGGCATGTGCCCTGACCAGGAATGGAACTGGTGACCTTTTGCTTTGTGGGACAATGCCCAGCCCACTGAGCCACACTGGTCAGGGCGTGCAGCCATTCTTAAAGGCCACCTCTCAAGTTGTTTATTAGTCCGCTTCCCATGAGTTTCTGAAAGCTAGAAGTGTCCCACCTCACTGAGCGTGGCTGAGGCCAAGAGTCAACTTGGTGCCCTAGAGGGCAGGATGCATCCATCTCCTCCTCCCTGTTGCTAACCTGTAACCAGGTACCTGACTGTAAAAGTCCACCTGGAAATATAGTCGGGGGAAATCTTTAAAGCCAAGTGGTGGGAAAAAGAAAAGAGAACCAAGAAGCTGTTTTCACAACACCCTTTCCCACATCGGAGACAGCCTGCAGGTATTAATCACGCCTTCCTATTGTCCGTCTTTCGAATGCTTTGGCATGTGGGGCCTGGCTGACCTAGGGGAGACCGCCACTCCCAGGGCTAGCCAGTTCCTAGTACATGACTCACCTGGGAGCACCGCTTTCACATGCCAGCCAGCCAGCCACTCCAGGGCCCGCACCCCAGCCACTTCTAACCGCACGCCAGTGCCAGGTGCCAGACGACTGGGGACAACCCCTACATTCCAGAGCCTGCTGAGACTACTCGAACTAGCCCATCCTAAGCCCGCTTCTCCTACCGCATCCACGTTTCCCCCCTGCCCCCTCTGTCTCCCGTCTCCCCCGGTGCTTCCCCGTGTGGCCCTGCAAGGCGTGGTGTGCCCGATCTGTTGGCCTCACCCAACCTGGATCATAATATAACCTATACTTTAAAAGAGATACTAGGACCCTAGAGCTTTAGCATTTCAAGCACCTGAGAGGGTGCCTATTTTCTTTTTAATCACTAGCCAAGGCACGAAGGCTGCCGTCTTCATCCATACTCATGAGATGTACCCTTGAGAAGTGGGGCAAAAGCACCCCTTCCATTTCAGAGCCATTGCCTCACTTTTCCAGCTTTCATAGCCACACGCGCCCACACAGTCCCAGGAACCATGGAGGGAAAGGAGGCGTTTCGAAGAACTTAGTTAACATCCATCCGTTTCCCAAATATTATCTGACCGCCCTATGCTAGACACCGTTCTGGGTGCTGGGGATACAGCGGTGAATGTGACAAGACTAAACCTGGGCCCTCCTAGAGCTTTTATTATTGTGGGGTAAAGGCGAGGAGGAGATACATACCCGATATTATCCCACATAGAAAAAGGTGCAACACAGGGAGACGAGTCGGGGTGGGGAATGGAGTGAGGCAGGTGAGGCGTGGGGTGCTCATTTAGGTAGGCTGGCTCAGGAGTGCCCCTCTGAGGGGGGGGGCTTTTGAAGGATGTTGGGGGGTGAGCGTGCACATATTGAGAAAAGTGTTCAAGGGAGAGGGCAGCCCCGCATGGGGAGCAGGGCACTATATTGGGAAATTGCTGAGGCTAAAGCTGTGTCGCTTCCCCAGAGAGTCCTGACCCACAGCCTGAGGCTGCCCCCCGGAGTTTGGGTCTTCCTGTGTTCACCTGGGTGGCCTTGTCCAGTGAGCTGTCTGCAGGGCTGGTTCCCTGGGCCCAAAGACCCTGTCTAGTTTTATTTCCCCTCTTTATAAATCTTACCAAGTTTATTGATGCTCCCAGTTAATTCAAATACACAACATCGAGCACGAAAAGCCCTGCCCATCCCAATGATAACCGCTCTTTGAGGGCGTCATTCAGGACTTTTCTAGGCTTATATCAATTAGGAGGATTTTCTTTTTTTTAAGGGCCCTGCTTTCTTCTCTATTTCTCTCCTGTGCCCGGTGGCGGTGGTACCTTGCTTGCAGTGGGTGCCAGTGGATAAGTGCTGCCATGCCCTTGGTGCCCTCTGTAGAACATCACCTTCCCTGACTGTTCAGCAGCCTGGGTGTTTGTCCTGTCGGGAAGCTTTTGGCTGACCTCTCATCATTGTTACTGTGTAGCCACCTTTTGATCTATTTAAGTTTGACCACCGGGTCTGCCCATAACAACAGTTTGGGGGCTACTTTGAAAATGTGGTCTCCTGAGTGGGTGGAGGGGTAGTGCTGCCCCCGTTTTCATATGATAATGTGGTTGTTGAGGGGGAGGGATCAGTTGCTTAGAAAAAGTGGTGTGAAGTAGTTAATTTGCACAGAACAGCTGTAATTGCTTTCTCTTCAGCTTAGCGAGCTGTGCAAGGAAAATGCCCTCCTGAAAGGACAAATTGTTGCTCTTGAAGAGACCGTAAACGTCCATGAGATGGAGGCAAAAGCCAGCCGAGAAACGATCATGAGGCTGGTTTCCGAAGTAAACAGGGAGCAGAAAAAAGCTGCCTCTTGCACTGAAGAGAAGGACAAGCTGAACCAGGTACAGTGTGTGAAGAGCACGTGTGCATCTGCGACCGTGTTTACAGAGCAGAAATTGAAGCTATAGGTGCAGGCGGCCACACGTGCTTTCCAGCCCACGGCCTGAGACTGCTCGTAACCGGGGAGCTGGAGGGGCAAGAGACCCAGGGACCTGAATAGGCCATCAGTGTATAGGTAGCAAATTAGAAGAAGAGTGTGAAACACATAAAAGTGCAGAGTTTGTGGACTCTCTAGTAGTTTGTGGAGATTATGTCTTATTTTAAACTATAAGGATGTGTAAAATTTAAGAATTTAGTTTTTTGAACAAGATACAAAATTCCAAATGGACACAGTGCTATGTGGTGAAAAGTCTTCCCCATACCCACTTCCTCCAGCCACTCAGTTGTTCCCAGAGGTAACCTCTGTTAACAATTTCTCATATACCTTTCTAGAAATATTTCATATGCATATATGCATATACTTGTGCTTCTTATTTATTTTCAACAGGGGCAACATACTCTGCACACTATATTTTTCTCTTTATTTTAAAAATGGTAATATACTATACGCTTTCATAAACCAGGGTGCTACGAATAATCTTATTTCTTATGTGTGATAAAGTGAGACAGAATCCTAGAAGCAGACTTGCTGCATCAAAGAATATGGGTATTGTAATTCTGAGACATACTGCCAAAGGAAACTGACTCTTAATTCTAAACTTTTATTTTTACAGTGAGTTGTTTGATCTTTCCAAATTAATGAGAACCTGTTTAAGCATGAAAATTAATGTCGTATGTCTTCTAACACTATATTTTAAATAGCATTATATTTTTAAAATTTAGTGACAAAGAAATGAATTCTGGGATTTATAGCAATGATCAATTTCCAAAAGCAAAAGTGAGCTAGTACCATCAGTTACTAAAATGTAGAGGAGATGATTAAATGGTGAAGAACATGGAATTTTAAATTAGGTAACAACTAATGCTGAACAAGAGAGGCTCCATGAGGGGCCACGGTCTACTGGTGTCTGCCAGGCTTCAGGACATGCTGGGGTGCAGTGTGGAGAGCTATCTCTGCAGGACCTGCTTTGGGGCCTCCCATGTCTGTGGTGATCATGGCTGGGCCGGGTGAGGTGAGAGGCTGAGCTGTGAAGTGATTCTCAAGGACGATAATAATTTTCATCCCCTGCCCCTCCCAATGCCCTGTCCCAAAATTCCCTCCTTACTAGTGGAGTTCTCCTCCTGACACATTTGTTTTGTGAAAAGAACAACGGTTTTTGTTTTGTTTTGTTTTATTTTGTTTTTATCATCATTACCAAGTAACTTGAGTCATTTCAAAACCCTTGTATTGGTCAGCTGGGGTGGCCATACAAATACCATAGACCATGTGGTTTCGGCGATGGGCATTTACTTCTCACAGTCCTGGAGGCTGGAAGTGCAAGATCAAGGTTGCTGGTGAGAGCTGCCCTCTTGCCATACCCTCACATGGCGGAGAGTGAGAAAGCTCTCCGGTGTCTCTTCTTACAGCAGCATGAATCCCAACATGAGGATCCCAACATCCCAACCCCCTTGTGATGTCATCTAAACCTAATTACCTCTCAAGGGCCCCATCGCCAAACACCACCACACTGGACGTCAGGGCTTCAACATATGAATTTCAGGGGGACGCCGTTCAGTCCACAGCAATTCTCAATTACTTTCCTCCAACATTTTCTCACGGAAATATTTAAATATATAGAAAAAATGAAGGAAGATGATGAACACCCATCCACCAAGATGGAACAGTTGTTAGCATTTTGATATATTTGTTTTATTACTTTACACACACATGCATGCGTATTTGGAGAACCACTAGAAAATAGGCTGCAGACATTACATGTGTTGTATCTGGCTATTTCACAGCACAGGTAGCCTACGAGTATGGACATTACCCTGCATAGCCACAATAGCATCATCACATCTCTAAGTTAGCAGTGATGCCATGGTATCATCCATGGTGGTTCTCGAGCCCACAAGTTTTTGTCCTCTTTTGTTTTGCGAGGTGGAATTTAATTCCCCTGTCCTCATGTGTGGGCTGGCCTAAGTGACTCATTTCTAATGAATAGGACATGTCACAAGGGATGGGGTGTCACTTTTCAGGCTGGTTTATAAAAAGACTGTGGCTCCTGTCTTAGATGCACTCTTTTGATTTCCTTTGAGTCACTGCTTTTGCCAAAAGCCAGCTGCCATGTGGTGAGACCACTGTGGCAGCCTGTTGTGAGGTTCGTGTGGCCAGGAACTGAGGCCCGTGGGCTACCATGTGAGTGGGCATGGAGATGAATTCTCCTTCAGTTGAGTCTTGAGATGACTATAGACCTGGTCAGCAGCTTCACTGTAACTTTAAGAGACACCTTGAGTCAGAAACACCCAGCTAAGTGACGCCTACATTCCTGACCCATAGAGACTGTGAGACGATAGAAATTTGTTGTGAATACCACTGAGTTTGGGGTAATTTGTTGCACAGCAATGCATAACCAATAACCGTCTAAGAGTCCACACTCAGATTCCATCACTGGCTACAAGAATGTCTTTTATTGCTGCTTTCTTCCCCTAATTGGGATCCATTCTAGGTTCATTCATTGCATTTGTTGGTTATTTTTAGTCTTTTACAGTTTTGTTTTTTTAAAATAGCATTGACTTCTTGGAGAGAAGTGGTCTGATTGTATCTTCATGTTGTTATTTAACTTGTTTCCCTATACTTTATACACTTAAAGTTACAGCTAGAGGCTGGGTTGGATGCAGATTAAACCTTTTTGGCAAGAACATTTCAATGGTAAAGTTGTATACTTCATGTTGTATCACACTGAAGGTAAATAATGTTAGAATGTTCCACTGTTGCTGACACTGTTTGATTGACCATCTCTTTAGTGTAAAGGCATATTTTTTCTTCTGCTTTTTCGTAGGTATCTGTGAGGTAATAATTGGCAGGTTATTTTTGTTCCCCACTGACTTTACCTAGTGATGTTACCATTCATTGATTCTTGCCTGGATTAACTTACATCATGGTTGGTGGCAAAGTGGTAATATTCTAATTTTACCATTCTACTTATGAAATGGCATTCTTCTGTAGAGAAACGGGTTTTATTTTTTTCTTTCATTTTCTTTCCAATCCTATGGACACATGGATTTTTATTTATTTACTGTGTTAAAATCAATTATTCTTTTTTTTGGTGCTCAAAAGCCATCAAATTTTGCCAGCAGGAGCCCCACCAAGATGGTCTTTGAGACCCTATAACCTGACTCCTTTAGTCTTTCATTGCTTTCTGACAGAGGATGCTATCTCAGGCTCACAATTTTCAGACTACAGAACTAAAATTAGCCTATTTGCTAAGGAAGTTGGTTCCTTTTACTGGTGAATGGTGCTTAGAAACAAGATTTAGCCATTAGGTATGCTCACGGCTTTTGGGGGCTTTATTGCTTTCAGTGGGTAGACCTAGAAATACATTTTTAGTAATGACTTTATGGTGGTATTTTAATTTATTTTTAAAAATAAATTTATTGAGGTGACATTGGTTGATAAAATTATACAGATTTCAAGTATACATTTCTATGTCTGTATGTGACATTGTGTGCCCACTACCCAAAGTCATATCTTCTTCTATCACCATGTATTTGACCCCTTTATGCTTTATCAGTCCCCATCCTGCTTCCCTCTGGTAAGTGAGATAAGTCAGACAGAAAAAGTCAAGAACCGTATGATTTCACTTATATGTGGGATATAAAACTGAAAGCAACAACTGAATAAATAAGAAAAAAGAAACAAACAAACAAAAACTCATGGTATTTAAAAAAAATCCTGCCTCGAGGACACTTTTTCATTGCTTATTGAGAGAGCAGAATGGGGGAGGGGGAGAGTACAGAGAGAGAGAGAGAGAGAATGGGGAAGAGAGAGCGAGCGAGCGAGAGAGATCAATGTGAGAGGGAAACATTGATTGGTTGCCTTCTTGTATGCGCCCTGACCAGGGATCGAACCCGAAACCTGGGCCTGTGCCCTAAATGGGAATTGAACCTGCAACCTTTCGGTCAACGATATGATGCTCCAACCAACTGATCCACACTGGCCAGGGCCTCATGATATTTTTAATAAAGAGTAATATTTTAGAGTTTTCTTAATATCTCTTTATTTTGTATCTTTTGGATCCCAACAATATTTACTCATTTGCCTTGTCTTACACACATCAATTACACTTTTAACATTTTACCTATTAGTAAACCTTCTGAGTGAAGTTTAAGACTCTCAGACTTTTTGCATCAGTACTATCAGCAATCACTAGTATGGCTAGCATTTATCAAGCAATAATCATTAGCATAGTCAGTGTGCTAAGTACTCCAGGAAGTTATGTACTTTGCTCAAGTTCACACAGCAGTTAAATAGAAAAGCTGGGACTTGAACTCTGGTCATTAAATTATTGTGCTTTCATCAATAATCCCCTTTACTTGTATAGTCACAGCTACATTCTATCTACAAGTCTGGTACCAAAAAATTATTTGTTAGTGGAACAACAGTGAGTAGCTATGCAAACTTTCTCAGTGAACAAATGACTTTAATCAATTATAAGTAGCAGTTATTGGATGATCAGGCTTGAAAATTAGGAATTTAATATTTATCTATAAAAATGCATTTCTGAAGATGAGCCCTACGAAATGAAGATGTGTTATAACAGCACATTAAGAAGACAGAACTTGTTCCTTTTCTTACATAAGTGTCTTTACTTGTACTGATGCAATGTTGTTCAGACTTTGGAACCACATTCAGTTTGGAAAGAAGTGCCTGCCAACATAATAAAAATTATATAAAAAAGTGGTCAATAAAAAACTTGTGGTCTTTAATAAAGTGCTTATTCATAGCATGAAGACTCCAGAGATTTATTACTGAAAAATACTGTTTCGGGTTTTCCCGAAACATTAATGGTCTCAGGAAGAGTCTCTGTAATGCTCTCTAAAACTCTGTTTTTGAGGAAGGAAACTTGCTTTCTTAGTGTAGGCCAAAAAAACTGTGGAGGCAGAAGTATCCGCAGGACTGGGTGCTGTTTCTCCCAAACTCAGCTTTTCTGATTTTCTTAATGACTCTACTTGTGTGACTTTATCAAAATTTCCCAAGTACAAATCAGGTGGCTTATAATATATATATATAGACATATATATTATTTAAAATCTTTGGTAGTTAATATTGAAGTATATTTTAAAAATTGTCAAGGATTGGCACCTTTTCCCTCAGTTACTGTGACATCATCCAACATTGTGAGGAACAGTCACTTCACTCACACCAGCCACACACACCATTTCCTGTGGGTGTCAGGAGTTCAGATCAGTGGGTCAGAAATTAAACTTACATGCTGGGCTTCAAACGACTTCTTTTCCTGCACACTGTCCACAATTGCTGTAATTATCATAGCTAGAATTGAGGCTAGACAAGAGTGTGGTTTGGAAGTCAGCCAGGCTCCAGAAGGATGTCTGTTCTTCCTTCTTGGTTTGTCCTGCTGTAACAGTGTGACGGAAGAGGGAAGGACGGAAGAGAGTCACCAAGAGCAGAGTGGTCAACAGGCTGGGCTCTTGGGTTTTTACATCCGGGCTCCAGCATCATGTGGCTCTGTGATCTCAGCCATGTGACACTGCCTCTTTGAACCTCGGTTTCTGGGGCTGCCAAATAGGAAAGTCATATAAGGATCTATCTCTTACAATTATTCTTAGGATTTGAATGATACACCTAAAGTCCTGAGGATGTGCCCCATACTTGTTTCATGCTCAGTTTTTTCCCCTTTCCTGGTTTACTCAGGGATTAAGAGGATAGGTATATGGGAATAGTTCCTGGAAGTGAGAAATGATTAGACAGGATTAATTACTAAAGAAACTAAAGATCTCTGTACAGTCCTAGAAGCATAATGTTGGAAGTAACCTGATGGTCTTTGGGAATCCAGGTCATCTAACTGTACGTGCAACAGGAATCATCTTTAAAATGTCCCTGTCTAGCTAGTGTCCAGCCTTGCCTTGAACCCCACTGGAGGCTAGGACCTCCTTGCTGGACAAGGAGGCCCCCCCTCCTCTGGGAAGTTATAATCGTTTGACAGTTCTTCATGGTAGCAAGTGGGGGTTAGAATCTCTAGAATTCATGTCCACTTCTTCATTTTTCCTTAATGAAACATCACAGAATAAATGGAAACCCCTTCTCTTATGGCCACGCTTTGAATATTTGAAGACACTTACCATGGATCTAAGTTACTTCCTCTGGCTGACCAGCTCCAATCTTTCAAACATTCCTTGCTTTCCGGCCCAGATTTTCCAAACCTCCTTTCTTATCATCAGTGAGTTTGGGAGAATTCTAGCCTCTAGGCAAGGCATTAAAATGAAAATAAACACTAAAATAATATCCACTCATGTTATAAAAATGAAAACCGTTGATAAGATTCCAAAGTAAAATTTCAGATTCCCTCTCCTTCCACTTCTAGCCTTAGTTTTATATTCTTGTTTTAACTTCTGATAATTACCGTTAAGACTTTAATACATTTCTATTTCTGATTCAACAATCTGTGATAGTATCTTTAGACTTTCTGCTATAAAATATGAGGAACTTAGTGACTCCTACATTTTACTACCCCCTTTCTATTTCCCATTTCTTTTTATATTATGGTGTTTACATTGTCAAGGCTTGTAATATTTACTTCTGCTCTTTAACTATAATTAAGTCTTCAGATCTTTGCCTTTAGGTTCCCCCCACACATTTGAAATAAATTAAAACTGCATTTAAAATAACATGATTACATAAGTATTTTTATTATGGGCTTAATCTTAGCATGTGATGCTGAACCCATTCCATTTTGATGATGTCCCTCTTAAAAGGGCCAGCTGGGAACTGTCCATGGTCCTCCGGGCCCAGCCTGACTAGCTCGGGCAGAGGGTTGGCTGTGGAGAAGCCCGGGGACACCCTGGCCTCGTGGGCAGCTATATTCATTGTCACCTTGGACCGAATTTGTCAATAATGAGAATTTCAAATTTAAGCTGATTCTTTACTTTTTCCCAAGATTGATGACTTGGGAAAGGGCCTCCTCATTTTGAAGTGAAATGTTACAATGCAGCTCTCACTCCTTCAGGTCATGAGCCCACACAGAGCAGCCTCGTCCTCCTTCGGCGTGATTTTCTTTCGGTTATCTAACCTGTCCGGGGATACATGTTCTAGTTCTCTTGCCATCTCCTCTTGGAATGGGATTTCCAGACTTTCACCACGCTTCTTCCTAGGCACTAAATGTACTCTAGTACGGTTTTTCTCAAACTACCTGTGGGAAGGATCGCTTTTTCTTTATTTTCAATCTGTAGCTGACTAATACTTTTGTAAAAAAAAAAAAATCAATAGAATGAATTCATAGAAAAAATTATTTAAAAAGACACAAAAAATTTAAGTCTATATTTTAAGACTAAAAAAATTTAAGTCTATATTTTAAGACTAAAAAAATTTAAGTCTATATTACATCAAGAGATGTAATGCCACAGGCGTAAAATGACATTTTGATAAATATAATCGGAATAAACACGGGGAAAAGAATCACATAAACTGTGCACATTCTTCTTTGAAAGTGTGTGTTCCAGGCTAATGCAGAGAACACCACTGTACTGATAGCTTGCTTTCATTCTACAATTGTACCTCAACAAAACGTGAGGACTAAAATCCCCTGTATTGCAGTCCTACATGCTCACTTTGAATGAAATTTTTCTTGTGATAATAAACTAGCTTCTTGCTTGTCATCCTTTGTCATCTTGGTTGGATCGATGACAATGCTACTTGCAGGGACCAATGCACATTAAACTGTTTCTCTATTTCGCTTTTAAAGCACAGTGGAAAACGAGTCTTGAAGGGTTATTGACACTGGAAGAGGCTTTAAAGCAATTTCAGCAAGCTCAGTGTATTTATTTGTAACTTGTATCCAAAATAAAACACGTGTTTTCAAAACCAACGTTCAATTATTCATCTGTAGACAGTTTTATCAGTTTATTATGTAAAGGTACAGTTAGATTTAAATGATCTTTTGATGGAAATTTAAATTCTTTTGATGAAAGAAATGGACCGGGTTTGACATACTTTGTACTTTTGGATAATAGTTGGCAAAAGAGCCTTGAACCATCACATGAGATGTGTTCTGTTTGCACAACAGATACACAGCTCATACACGTGCTGCTTACATGCCAGCTCTGCAAAACCCAGAGAGCCTGACCTTGTTCAACATTGACGTCAGTGCCGTCATGCACAGGAGGCTTCCTGATCACACCTGAAAGTAGATGCTGAGCTACTTGCATTTCACCTAAGTAATGAATAAGCCTTATATGGTAATAAGCTCATAAGATTATTAAGTGAGTTGTTACAGTAAACAAAAAATGTCAAATTGCTATATAAATTACTAAACTCTTGCCCGTAATTTCTGAAGTTATCTTGTTGGGATGGGGAACACATAGTTGCAGGAGGCACACTAGCGTGTTGTTTACATTTTGAATAGCACTGTTCTAGGGGGGTTTTGCCCATCTTAAAATTTGTATCCCAGCACCAAGCACAAACTTCAGGCTTGGTTGTGCTCAATGAACATAGAAACAGGGAAACAGAAATAGGAGGACATCGTCTCCCTTATTCTATGTACTTTACTACTAATGCAGGCTAAGTTCTGTGTGTGTGTGTGTGTGTGTGTGTGTGTGTGTGTGTGTGTGTGCATATCACTATTAACAGAAGTTTGTGAAATTCCCTGGGTGTTTTTAGAGTTCCCACAATTTTGTTACATTTTCCTCCCCCTTCTGCCCACCAGCTACAGTTGCCTTCTCCAGAGATGATCAGAATTGGTCGTTGCCTGTCCATATTTGTGGACAGAGTCTCTTTTTATGGAGGTCCACATGGTACTAGACACATGGCTGGGCACCTGACATTTTTTGGCCAACTATATCTTGGAGAGCCTTTCATATCGGTGTATAAAAAGCTTCCTCAGTTCTTTTGAAGACTACATAATGTTCTGTGGGATGGATGTCTCCTATCTGTTTAACCAGTCACACCAATATCAAGGAATATCTATTTAGTCCTGAATCCTCTGCTATATTATGACTGAGTAACTGCATGCACCTTATTTTCCATATTCAGTAATCCGCAGGTAAATTTTCAGGACTGGAATTGCAGGCCACAGGAAATGTGCATATTAAATTTGGTTACATATTTGGTGTACACGTGTACCTCTTCTGCCTATTCACACTTCTGCCAATGGTGTATGAGGGAGCCTGTTTGGGGGAATTTCTGAACTTATTTGTTCACCTTAACTGCAGTAGGCAGACGTAGCCAACTGGTTTTTAATTCCACAAAATTCGTCTCGGGCTGGACGAACCGAGCTGGGGCCAGAGATTTTCCACCCTGACGATGAGTCATTGTATTTTTGAGTGGCAATTCAAGCTCGTGCATATCCAAACCCATGTAATAGTTAGCAACATTGTAATAGGAATCAACCGTGCTTTAAAAGCACAAATCTTTGGAAGGACTCGCGGACATGGACCACAGTGTGGTGATTGCAGAGGGGCTGGGGGAGGGTGATGGTATAAGGGGCTAAATGGTAATAGAAAAAATTCAATAAAAAATACAGTAAAAAAACACAAACCTTTGAATGGTTTCATTACTTAATGCATTTAATTGGGAATTAATACACCAATGCATTTCATTAAGAAACTAAATTGAATGCCTAAGTCATTATTTACAGCTGTCCTTGTTAAAAGTAATGGCAAAAGGATCATTATTCATTTGTTGTACTAGTAGGACTGGATCTCAAGATTCATTAGTTAAAAAAAATTTAGTTAAGGGATCCCAGTCCCTGTCTTTGTAGGGCCTGACCTCATTTGCAAATGTGATTTCCTCTGTGGAGGTCAGCCCTGACATCGCTCAGAGGGGGCAACTTGCTTCTTTTCTGCGTGTCAGTGTGGTCTGACAGCAACTCCAGGTCCTGGCCAATGATAGCCATGTCACATTACTTCAGTGTATCCTTGAGGTAGCCATGCAACCAGATTCCACACTGGCGGCTTCCTCCTAAGAGCTCTAGAGCTAATTGCATCTGCAGTCTGAGGCCATCTGTGTCCAGCAGATCAACCCAATGCCCCTGCATTCTGAAGTGCTTAATCAGAGCACCAGGAAAGTGGCTGTCCCCAGGGCCAGGCCACTGGCTTCTGCATCTCCTACGAGAAACATCTCCTACGAGAAACAGCGAACAGTTCACTGGGCTGAAACATGTCCAGAAAAGAAATCTGACTTGCAGCTGTGTGCTCTTGTAGTCTGTGATCACAGATGAATTTTCTGATTTTTACTGGACATGTGTTGGTGCTGTGGATTTGTTAGAGGACTGTTTTGGCCTTGGTCTCTAAGGCACTGAGACAACAGCCTGGTGTTGGGGTGGAAAAAATTCCTCATAGCTGAAATATTGTAACTGTGTTTATTGGTCATTTGATGTAAGCTGCCAGTTGGTTAGTTTACTCCAAGCTGATAGTAAGTCTATAGTATTCAAGCGTCTGATATATTTTTTGTGTATTCTTTAGGAACTTTTGTAAATACTTGTCAAAAATATCACTTTATGGGCCATGGAAACCCTCCTATTTTGCATCAGTATTTTTTTAAATACAAAAGTTAATATGCAATATTCTATAAGGTTTTAGAACTGAGGGGATTAGAATTAATGTTTTCCCCTGCATCATTGAATTTAGGACCTCAGTTTTCTAACCACATGTCAGGATTATAGTTTCCGAGCGATACAGAGGCCTCATTTGTTGCCACCGATGCTGATGCTGGTTACTGCAGTGGAGCAGCTATCGTATGACAACCTGAAAAGGAACCTGTAAAGCGTTAAAGTGTTGTATTTGTGGAGAAAGGGCCCTTGACTCTTTAAGGACCAAAATTTAATCAGCAGCACTAGTGGGACTTCTTTGCAAAGAGAACTAGTTTGGAAAGGGAATGGGGATCTGAAGTTGTTGCTGGGACCGTGAAAAGCAAAGCATTTCACAAAATAGGTTCCATAATTAGTTCTGTTATTACATCTCTGAAAAGGGCAGCCTTCTCTAACTACCTGTCCACTCGATGGCTTTTATTGCAAATTGATGCCTCAGACTTCCTTGATTAAGAAAAGAAAAAAAGGAAGGAAAAAAGGTCAGACATTCTGTTTTTCTCTTTTTTTAAATAAAAGGTAGGAGTCAGACATTCTCTCTCTCTTTTTTTTTTTTAAGTAGGAAGTAACATTTCAGGTAATATTTTCCCTGTCTCCATGCTGTTGGTGGAGATAAATTTCTTTTAAAGTTTAGTTTTAATGCAGAAGAGACAATTGCATTTTCACTAGCAGCCTGAAATGTTACTGGCTAGTTTAGCTGTAGAATCTGTTACTCAAAAGATATTGTTTCTTTTTGGCTGTTTTTTGACACTGACGCACTGTTTTTAATAAAAACCAAAATATTTTTGTCGGTTAATTAGGCCACAATACTATAGTCGTGCCGGTTATCTAACTGCATAATCTTATTTGATGTGAACTCATGTATTTTAGAACATGATGTCAATAACCGTTGTTCTTCCTTAATGACTTTTAAATATGCCTCTTTTGTGTCTCTTTGGACTATTCTAGATTATGGTGAATAGACGTACACAGGTAACCTTCCCTAGGCCCTTCCTTATTTTTATGAACCTAATAATTCCTATTATATTCTTTAAAATTACTATTCTCGGTTTGGTAGTTTGTCTTCATTTTTTTTTTTTAAACACACAATGGCATTTTATTATTTTTTTCCTCCCTCTACTTTTAATTCTGCCACCCACCAAATGGCTAGCTATTTCTACTCCTTTCTTTAAGTCCTGTCAGTTTTAGTTTGTCATTATGAGAAAATGGGCTACACGGTCAATGAATATTGAATGAAAGACCTTACTCTTCTTTATGCAATGATGCTTCTGTGAGAATGCTAGTCTAGTCTTTAGAAGAGTATTAAAGAGAGACCGCTATGCAAATAATTTTTAGTGTCAAGTTAGGACTCTGAGGGTTTCCTGTTTATTCAAAATCAATTTCCCCGTATGCCTAGCTTGAGAACACAGAGCACTAGATGTGGATCGAATCTACTAAGTGTGTTAGTTAACAATTTGTTTTTTATTCAATATTAACTCTTTCTGGAAGTCCACATATAAAAGGCTCATATGTCAGTTTTATTTCTTACCACTGATATTATGTCTCTTCCCTTTTTTAGACACCTAAATTTAGCCTTTACAATTTATTGCCTTTATGAAGAGATGATGGGAAATTTAGATTATAAAATGGAATGAGGATTTCACCCTGATTCCTTGAAAAGCAAATGTAGGTATCCCTCATTGGCTGCTAATCTTTTTGTCTTCACTTTATGCGATTGTTTTAGGACTTGCTCAGTACCATAGAAGCAAAAGAATCCCTGGAAAGGGAGGTTAAAGTCTTGCAAGAGAGGCTGCTTGCTGGCCAGCGGGCCTGGGATGCTTCGAAGCAGGAGCTGAGCCTCTTGAAGACAGGCTCTTGTGAGTTGGAGAAAAGTTTGAAGGCCAGTCTGGATGCGGCCACAGCCTCGCAAAGCCAGTACTCCTCGTTTAGGAAGAGAATCGCAGCCCTCCTTAGCGGCTGCGTGGGCACAACTGGGTCCACAGAGGAGGCCATTTTGGAGAAGATTCAAGAAATGGGCAGCAAGGAAGAAGGCCAGAAAAGGGTGAGTGGGTGACGGCCACATCTGTGCTTCTTAAGGATGGTAAACTCGTTCCTTTAGCAGACTTAAGAAATGAGTTATCTGAGGTAGTTAAAAGTATCATTTAAATGTGGTTTTGTCCCTTTCCATGATATGTCATACTTCCGGAGCCCAGAGAGTCACTCCGGCGACTGCTGACTCCGTTGCAGGCTCTGGAGTCAGACACCCTAGGCCGACCCTGTGCCTGCTCGCTCGCTCGCTCGCTCGCTCCGGGTGTGACCTTGGCTAGGCTCCTGAGATTCTGGCCTCTGCGACAGCGACAGCCCACAGTCCACAACCCTTATCTGAAGCCCCCGGGGACCAATGTGATTTTGAATTGAGAATTTAGAAACATAGTAGAGAAAGCAATCTTACATGTTCTTCCTCAGTGGGACCAGGGATGGACCCCATAATCTATCCCATTCATTGCTCTGCAGCAAAACCTGTGAGCGACCCCACCATGTACGATCCGCCAAGATTAGGAAAAGCCTCACGTCACTTGGGCTCAAGGCTTGCTGCCAAAACTGGTCAGGTAGAGCTTTATCAGTAAGTGAGTTCCAAAAACAAAACAAAACAAAACAAAACAAAACAAAACAAAACAAAACAAAACAAAACAACAGCTGTCAGTTTTCAGATCCTTTTGGATTTTGGAGTTGCAGATAAGGGTTCCTAGACCTGTAACCGTATCTCTGTCAGAAGGTTATTGTTTATTGTAAGTAGTTACTGAAGAAAAGGTTATTAAGTCCTTAACACATTGTCTGACAAATAGCAACAATAAATATTAACTTGCTGTTCTTGCTTCTCCTCCTCTCTCTCTTCCTCCTTCCTTCTCTCCTCCTTTTGATAATGTGTTAGTGCCTGCCTAGAACAGTTGTTTAGGGGATCTATTTAACAAGTGAAGAAAAATGATTTAATTCACACATATGACAGAAACTTATTTAATTTTGTTATCTTGTTTATACTATTAATAAATCCCATGTTCTATAAAGCTTTGCTTAGTCAAGTCACCTTCAGCCCAACTCTAAATCATTATCAAATGCAAGTTATTGAAGTTCTAATCAATGAGGTTTAACATGAACAGTATCCAAATTATATGTATAATTCCATTAGGAAGTATTTCTTCTCTTGAGTTCATGCTTGCTCAAAAGGAGAAAGTGCGTATGTCCATCTTTTAGTGTTCCTAAAAATCTTAGAGTGATCGTTAACTCAAAGTTCAGGGTTGCCTTTGTAAATTTCCTTTTGCAATATAACATTTTAAATTCCCTTTAAAAAATTCTCCAAATTTCACATGTGCTCTCGGAGCAACCGTAGTGACTTCTTCGTTTAATATGGGATTTTTCTTTGTGGATCTAAAGTGTTCATCCCTGTAAGATGTGCGGGTCCCTGGGAGTAACCCAGTTTTTCTTGTGGTTCAGTGCACATACAGGTACTAGACTGGGGAAGGAAGTTATTTACCAAACTGAGGAAAGCTTCGTTAGGTTATTTATCTCGACTAGTAATAGAGGTACTTCAATAGCTAATAGTTCTTTGCCATTTCACTTTATTCCTCCCCTCTTCTATTTTTCAAATGTTTTCCTGAAACTATTTTAATTCCAGCATGTGAAACATGGCATAAAATTGTCAGCATGACGTATATGTTTATTTTATAAAGCAAAATGGTGTAAATTGGTTAAGCTGGATGGCCTTCTCCCACTTCCCATAAAAATCAGAATGATTGAGAGTCTTTTTAGTGCCTTTGTCTGCCTTTCGTACCCTGTAATTTTTTCCAATTGCCGCTCTGACTGTTTAAAAGCCTGGAATCAAGCATATAGGTAGCATCTTGTGTGACTCATCTTCGAGTAAAATCAGGAGAAAATGGATTTCACATATTGTCTCAGAAATGTTTCTGAAGAATGGGAGCTTTACAGATTGATGAGTGTGTTTGTTGAGGAAGCTGCTTAGCCCTGCCAGCTGCCTTGGTGAAACTCACCGTCACAAATCGAGTGACACCCATGCGGGGGCCCAGTGGTGGGTTCAGGCTGGGCCCGGCCAATTCTCCACTTCACGTCAACTCCTGCTTACGGAACATTGCTTTCTTGTCCCCCCGCTTTGTTCTTCCTTTCTACACTCTTGTGTTTCCAACTCTCAGTAGAATTCAGGACACCACCCCAACTTTTTCAACAAGCCATTTCTACCTGTTCCTTGCTTTTGTGCTCATAGCAAAATCTAACAAATTTTTTTTTTAAGCCTTTACTGTACCTTAGAGTAGGGTTTCTCAGCTTTGGAACTATCACCATTTTGGGATGGGTCATCGTTTTGTTTGGCGAGCCCTTCTGTGCATTGTAGGGTGGTTAGTGGCATCCCTGGAGTGATACCCACTGGATACCAGTAGCATTTCTTTTCTCCACATCTGTGACAACCAAAGATGTGCCCAGACATTGCCGTATGTCCCTGGGGGGTGAAATGTGCAGCCCCCACTCTTCCCCCAGCTGAAAACCACTCTTTTTAAATAAATATTCTACTGTCAATTACCAAGAATTCTAAATGAGTACTTAGATGTTATTTAGCCTTGAAATTTGAGGACACTCATAACAGGTACTTTTGAAATGATTTCTTGCACAATGAACAGAAAGTTGCGACATTTTCAGGTTTTAGTTTAGAATGTTGAGGCCAAAATTTTTGTCTCACTTTTAGCTGTTGCCTCACTGGCTAATCATCTGGATGAGAATTGATTATGCACAGGGGAGACATGATTGTGGTTGATTTCTGTGTCATGTTCTAAATTAAAGACAAATTAATACAAGCACGCAAACATTTACCTAGACCTCAGCTCTTCAGTTATGCTTTATATATACACAGGGCTTTATTTTCTCCACTGGAGTCTTTCTCAGTCTGGCAGCTCTGTGGGGGCTGTGGGATCAGCCTGATGCCCCGAAGGACCTGAGATGGTCTCCACAAGTCCCCCAGGCTCCCCGCAGAGCTTACCATTCTGCTGTTCTTAACCCTCCAATCTACTAGGCCAAACACTTACCAAGAAGTATCAACAGACTTCCACTGACCTTTCATTGTCCACAGTTATGGTACACGGTCATCCCTGGCCACAAGGGAGTTGGGAAAAGTGACCAGATAGGGATTTTATCTCTCCCAGCCTCTAGAGTGTATTAATGTCCTAGGATGGCCATGACAAAGTACCATGAGCTGGGGGGCTTAAATGATGGAAATTTATTGTCTCACAGCCCCAGAGACCAGAAGTCCAAAATCAAGGTGTTGGCAGAATTGGGTTCTTCTGCGGGCTGCGAGGGTGAATCCATCCCGTGCCTCTCACCTCACTTCTGGTGGCCTCAGGCTACCCCTTGGCTATGGGTGGCATTCTCCGTGGGGCTTCACATCATTTCCCTTCTATTCATGCGTGTCTCTGTGTCCCAGTTTCACCTTCCTATAAAGATGTGAGTCATAGTGGATGAGGACCCACCCTAACGACCTCATTTTAACTTGATTATCTCTGTAAAGACTACATTTCCAAATACGGCCACATTCTGAGGTACTGGGAGACTTCAGCATGCCTCTTCTGTGGGGGGGCCTAATTCAACCCGTAACAAAAGCTGACATGCATGGGGTGGAGAGGAACCGGTTGGCCAGCTAAGAGTGCCAGCCACACATGCTGACAAGAAGGAAGGAGTATTTGATTGATGTTATACCTGGTTCCTGAAAACTTATTTTATGTATTTCTTAAGAGGAAACTATAACTTGAATAACAATCAGAAAAGAGTCGTTATGCCCAGAAGGCAGTGGTCCTTAAGTGACCCGGGTAGCGCTTTCTTCAGTTTAGAACTCTTGTGTTTCCATTTGGTTCAATCTTAGTGCAAAAATGCCTCTTTGGTGAAATCAGCAGCTACTTGTCCTTGGGAAGTAAATTAACTCTTTTCGGGCACTATGACTTCACTTCCAAAAACCAAGCTGCTTGTATTTGAAGTGTAGTTTACTTCGGAGCCTTTTTATTTAAAAAAAAATTGAGGTATATCTACTTTATTACGTCCCCCGCCCTGCCCCTGGCTCCCTACCAGTTTTTAGTGTTGAAACCCCTGGCACATTTTGCCCCACTGAATAGCAGGGATATGTTAACAGGTGATACTAATGAAAAGAAAAAAAAAGAAAAGAAAATGCTTCTTGATTCTTTAGATTTCTTGGTGGGAAAGGCACAACACCACTTTACAGCTTTGGTGGGACTCGCATATTCATTCAGGTGCTGGCATTTGATGTTACCCAGAACTCAGTCTGAGTGGAGCATTCCTTTATTTATTTATTCATGCATTTATGTAAATTCAGCTCAGAAAAAACTTGGTGTTGTCCTGTGCATGGAAACCTAATGAGCTTTGTGAAGCTGAGTTCTGTGATGCACGGAGGATGGGGAGGTTCTCAGCTGTTCATCCTCTCTGGACGCCCGAGTCTTGGCAGGGCAGGTGGTGGGCTCTGCACGCTTCACCCATCTACATAGTGGTGGTTTTAAATGTTACACTTCGCTGAGTCTTCAAGTTCCATAGAAAAGTCTTGGGTTCACACAGGGTGAAGATTCAGGATGGGCCCTCTACCTATGATTCAACATGTTTGTCCCTGATTCGTCCTTCTCAGAAAGACTTCTAGTTGAAAGACAGCTCTGTGTGCTGGAAATAGTTTGAGAAAAATGACTTAGGACATAGGATGCTTCCCAAAGTCCCCTTTAACTCTATAGGACAAAAGTGTAAAATTGACAGAACCAACACACTGCAGTAGTAATACTGATGGTAAAAATGTAGGCAGTGTATTGAACTTCAGTTGGGTATTAATACTGTGTTATTCATGTGATCTAAATTAGCTCAGAGAGGTTAGTTACTTGCTTTGGTTAACACACAGGTAAGTAGTAGAGTTAGAATTTCAAACCAGAGCTCTCTGGCACCTAAGTTCCTGTCCTGCAGTCTGGTCTTTATTAGGATGTCTGCTTCTTCTTTCAGGGTCATGGCCACTCCCTTAGGCTAGCTGCCTGCAATTGCTCTAAGTGTCATCTTCAAAATGGCGTCTTTATGGATTGATTTCTAGGGAAGACCTTGCTCTGCTCTGATCTGCGGTGTGCTGACTGTGGCTAGGTGATCGCTCAGTGCTCTGTCTCTACAGTTGAGGTTTTCTGTGTCTCTTTTCTCTTTGGCAGGTCAGCTGTGCGATAGAAGAGGTAGTGAAGGATCTTTACATAGACTCATTTCCTACGTGAAATTAAACATGAAATCACATGTCCTGCTGCACAGAAATGTGCTATTCCTTGTATAATATATTAAACAGTTCCCCAGGAGGTGGTATCTTGGGGGTGATGTTTGATGGTCATTGTTTTATAGGTTACTTTGTATGTTGCACTAAGACAAGCAAACCATTCTCTTGCATTAAAGTCAGATCGATCATTAGTTAGTGAATACTAAGGATGGGAAATATGACATGATGGGTCTCAGAGCCTCATATTCTGTAATGAAATTTGAAATTTCCTGGGAACTATAATTCCTTGGATGTGTCACTGAGCAGCTTGCCATCAAATATCTGGTTTTTGAAACAGAGCCCTGCGTCCTTGAGAGCCAAAGAAGGACAGGATTAGAGAGTTTAGAGGTCACAAAGTCTAGCATTCCTAGTTATAGCACTTTAGCCCACCCCATAACATTCGTAATTAATGGTTGGCCAACTTCTGGCCATCTCCAGCAACTGGGAATCTACTACCCAGAGTGGAAAGATGCTTAAAATGTGAGGTAAAAACAAAAAGATAAAATGGCGAATGTAATATCATCTCAACTATATTTAAACATTACATAAAATAAATTATTTGAAAATATTAATAGTTGTTACCTCTAGGTGGTGGGATCACAGGGATTTTTTTCCTGATTTATATATTTTTTTGTCCTTAATGAATCTTATACAATGGACATGTATTACTTTGTAATTATGGGGACCAGGAGAAATTATTTCTTATATTGAAGTTGAATTCTTTTTCTGATTTATACTTATTGGTCCTCAATTTATGCTCTGAGGGTAACTCAGAACAAATCCTGTAATCCTTTCAAAATATTTGAAGACAGCTCTAACGTCTTCCTGCCTTTAAACATGGTTGTTTATAGGCAAGCAGCAGTTGTTTTGTTTTAAATGGAAGCTGTAAGTGTAAGGATGCCAAGATATTTCAATTTCTGTGAGAATGGTACTGAATATTATGTAAATATCTATGACTCTGAGTCCTCTTCTTTTCCAAAACAGACTATCACAACAAAACTAAATTTACCACCTCAAACTTGGTGGTTTTTTTTTTTATTGAATCCAACATTTTATGGAAACTGGACTTGCTAGGATCAGTTTGAGTTTCTCAAAGGGTACCTGAGGTCTTCGGTAAACTTGTGTTCTTAGTTGAAGGGAAGGTCAGGACAAAGAGAGCAACTCCACGGAACGATGGAAGCACTGGGCCAGTTGGCGGTTGTGAGAGTCTTGGTGCCTTCGGTGCAGAAGCCGTGATTTTATGTTGCAGGAGAGGAGGTAATAAAGAGCCGTCCACCTGCTTGTATGTTGCCATTGAACCTATGTAGAGTCGCCGTATTGAAAGAAGTTTGACCTTTCAAATTCTAAAATGATGACATTGCCCCATAAAACTGCAGCCCAGAGGCAGCACCACTGACTGGTACAGGAAGGAGTAACCGACTCCGTAGACAATTGAAAGAGAGCTCAAAACAATAGTATCTCTATGAACTTGAAGGAACTGTTAACATCTCAAGGCTACTTATCAAGACTAACTCACTGTATTGTCTTTAATCCACTATGTGTGATGGAAGAAGAATGATACTTTAATAGGTTTTAAAAGTACTTTCTGTCTGAACTCTTTTTCCAACTGAACTTTGAAACCCTGGAATTAATGGCAGTTTTAGGGTAAATGTTATTCATAAATATTTATCAAGTAACCTATTGGAGGAATTACAAACAATTAAAAATGCCAGTCGCAAGTATTTTATTAGATACTGAGCGCAGACTCATTTTGAGTGGAGGAAAATACCGCTATCAGTTACCTGTTATTTCATTTTTACAAAGAATCTGGAAATTGGTGTTATAAATAATGTGTTGCTCGCACTGAGTGCTAGATTTTAACACTTTGCTGCATCTTAAAACAACGTTTATTCTTGTTTTGTTTCTTTGTTGCCAGATGGTTTCCCAGCTTGAAGCCCAAGTATCTGAGCTTGTTGAACAGTTGGAAAATGAGTCTGGGTTTCACCAGAAAGCTCTGCAGAGAGCCCAAAAAGCAGAAAACAAGTTGGAGACCCTTCAGGGTCAGCTGATGCACCTGGAGGGGGAGCTGGTGTCTGGAGACGTTTTGCGGGACAACTTGAATTTTGAGAAACAAAAAGTAATAACCCGAGGGCACGTCCATGGGTGGACACAGCAGTTGCACTCAAGTTTTACCTGAAAATATTCTGAATTTTGCAGCACTTCGATAATTAGTTCAGTTTTGAGACACGAGTAAATTTCATGGAACAATGGGCAGTTCCGAGGTCTCTTCCTATTGTTTGGAGCTTCCTTGATTCAAATCAAACCTACTGATTCAGTTAAATCCAATTAAACTTAACACGTATTTATTGAATAGCCATTTTATATGAAACCCTGAAGGTTTGGATGTTAAGGTATGAATAACTCACAGTTTTTGATCTTAAATGGCTCATAATTCAATAGAGGAGATAGCTATTCAAATAATTTGCTGTACTAAAGTCTGTGTTATAATCGATATATTGATTAGTAAAGTGCGACAGAAGGCCAGGGAAAGGAGTGATCACTTTGGTGAAGGGGGATGATTTATAGGAAGACGAGCATTGAGTTCGTCTTTGAAGGATAAGTAGCATTTTTGTGGAGAGAAGGGGCAGATACCGCAGGGCAAACAGTTTGAACAAAGGCACCGAAAGCTTGCAGGGACGCAGCCCATTCAGAGAAGGCAGAACCGTTGGACCGTGTGGCTGAAACCTGGCGTTCCTGGTGACGTTCCAGAGGGAGGGAAGACTGCAATGACTGGGGTTAGTAAGGTCGAGTGTTCTAAGTGATTTTGAACATCACAGTCTTTTTAGAAAGAGGATGCGCCTCTGTGGCGCCAAGGTTGCAGCGGCCATAACCCAGGCGGAGAGAAGGAGAGCGGGAGCGGAAGGGAAGGGGTCACGCTTTGTGATCTGCGGATGGAAGGTTGGCTGTGGCCTGGTGGCCGGGCGCAGTTTTAGTAGAGAGGTGGGGAAGAGAAGCCAGTTTGCCCTGGGCGGCGGGGCGACTCATAAGGGAAGGGATAGAGACTTAGGAGATGCCTGGTGACCAAAGAGGAAACAGGAAAGAGTTGATGCTGTGAGAAACAGGATCACAGATCGGCTTGCCTGGGTATCATGGGAAGGTACACGTTTGTGGGTCGCAGGGGTCTCTAGGGAAGGGAGCAAGCGACGAATGGGATGAGGGCACAGGGGCAGAATTTGGCATGGAAAATTCTGTTAGGTTGAAAAACCTGTACCCTGGAGACTCATTCATTTTCATTCTTCTGTACTTAAAAAAAACGAGGGAGTGCTGTGCCTGCGTGGCGGGTTGGATGTGCACCGATCCATGAAAGGTACCTGTGGGAAGTCCGGGTCCCGCGGACGAGGTGGGCAGATCGGAGCACAGCAACTAGTGCACTTAGTGCTCTGGAGCAGATGGGCATACAACCCGGAGGAGCTCGGAAGGCTGTGTGGTGAGCGAGCACTGGGTCCCAGCACATCCACGTTCAAATGCGTAAAAAACAGTTGTCTGGCCAAAGAAAAGGGCCTCCTTAGCAACCCGTATGGCACATTGCTCTTCTCTCTGAGAAACTGCTCTCCTTTCCTTCTTCACCTTCTTCACAGGACTCAGCTCTAATGTCACTTCCTCGGGAAATTTCCCTAAGAGACTCAGTTCTACTTCTGCAAAAAGTGTCCCCGTCTCTCATTGCACTTGTCTCTATTGTATTCATGTTTTAATTCCTCTTCCCCAACCAGTTCCGAGCCTCTGAAGGCCAGGGGAAATGTTTTATCTGGGTTTTTCCAGGACTTAGCAAAGAGTCAATCAATATTTATATTATAGAAGAAGCATATCAAAGCAAAGAATTTTAAGGTAATTGGTGTCTCTTCCCTCCCTCCATTATAATGGCTCATTCATTTTAATTCAGATTATACCGAAATAGCTCTGTTATGAAAGCAAGTTATGTAAACTGATTCTGTACGCGACGAATCTTCAGTAGCTAACTGCCTATGAAATCCACGTCCTGGTGAGGATAGGAGGCATGTAAAGCTGGAAACCAAACTCGTACAGAGTTTAAGTTTAAATATAGGTAACTGAGGTTTACACAAAACAATGTATTCCTGCTAAACTGTGACTCAAATGAAGAAAATGCACAGTATTCCTTTCAGTAACCCTAGCTTTCTGAAGTGGAGTCAAGATCCTTGAAACGGGCACTTCCTCTGTGGGGGCTTGGCGTGGGGCTGTCTCACTGCCTTTTGTTTGCTGTGGATCCTTGCACGTGGAGTGGACGGGTCACGTGTGAAATAGTGAAAGAGGCTTTTGTGCCTCCCCATGGACGGTCCTGACCCCAGTTCATTTAAAATACAAGTAAGAGCAGCTATTTCATGTTCATTAGCACAGGCTAGGAAGGAAGAGTTCCCAGGGGGAGCAGGTAAAGCATTAAGAAGGGACAAGGTCACGATGACGCAGAGACAATAGCCACCTATGGCCTTGTAGCACAGCACAGTAAGTTGTGTTGTAATCACTGTGAAGAGATCGAATTTTGTGTGTGTGTTTTAGCAAGATTGGAAAATATGCACTTACAAATAATTTCATCCTGATGACCAAAATATAGATAGTCTTGGGCTGTAAGATGGTATACTTCAGTCATCAGGAAATTATGCTTATTTAAACATGAAATTGCTGAGTTATTTCCATGGGAAGAAAATCTCAATGATAGAACCCAAACCGCAGAATAAGGATGTAGAAAGCTCATTGATTGATTTAGTCATCCAGCAAGCACCTAGTAAACGTCACTCTGCATCGGGCATGACCAGAGAAGCCACAGAAATCAAGTGGAGGAAAGTTCCAGAATTGTTTTTTCACTTTAACCTGTTAAAATATAAAATAAAGAAAATTAAAAAAAGTCAAGAACCTTGACTTTCTTGATAGGACTCTGTTTTGGAGTACTGTTCCTTTATGACACAGTAACAACTCTTAAAGGCATTTTCCAAAGAATTTTAATTAAAAAGAAAACCCAAAAAGGTCATTCAAGTTTGTTTGTATGGAGAGCTTGTGGCCACTGGCTAAGTCCTCTTTTTCCACTTCTGAGGCTCGAGCCAACTTAGATGGGCAAAATCTGCCTGGAGGGCCTGGGTGAGTGGATGGCAAGGGGGCTGGATTAGCCTGGGGAGGGGGGCATGGTGGCACCAGCGTGTCGCAAAGCAGAGAGATGGAGAAATAGCTGGGAATGTGCCAGATCTGTCATATGGCAGGGTTAAGAAGAGTGTGTATTAGATTGAACATCAAGGTCATCGGCCAGGAGAGTCAAGAGAATATGGTCAAGGAGCAGGAATGGAACTGGTGGTTCAGGAATTCATTGCCAAACACTAGAGTCTGGGGAGGGGTGGGATCATACTGGGTTTAAGGAGAACTACCTGTAAACTTGGGAGAAAGGGAAAGGATTCTATAAGATTACCTGTTAACTTTTTTTGTGTGTTTCATTTTCCGTTTTGTTCTTGGGTTTAGTATCTTCAGTTTCTGGATCAGCTCTCACAGAAAATGAAATTGGACCAGATGGCTGCTGAACTTGGCTTTGACATGCGTCTGGATGCAGTTTTAGCTCGCGCAGAGCAGCTGGTGCGCCTCGAGAGCAATGCCGTCATTGAAAACAAGACTGTCGCCCATAATTTACAGAGAAAGGTAGGGGAGATGGGAACTTGCTAGTGTTGAGAGAACAAATTTCTGTGAAACTTCAATATTGGAGTATAATTTACTGCCACCATATTTACCAGTGTGGTGAAGAAACATCATTATAGCAATATGTATGTAGAATCTCTATCTCAAATCTAAAGTGATGGTAAGTGTGTCACCGAAGGTCATGTTGGACTGTGAGTAATAAAGACCCAAAGTACCAGTGGCTTAAACAAGTAGAAGTGTTTTTAAAAAATTTTTCTTCTCTCATATAAATTTCTGGAGGTAGGCAGCTTAGAGCCAGTGTGACAGTTCTGCTCTATAAAGTTTTGAGGGAACCTCAAAACTCATTTGAGCTCATTAACCTTCCATACTTAGTGTGTTCCTTATCTTCATGGTTGGAAATGGTTCTTAGAGCTATTATATCTGTGTTCCAGGAAGGAGGCTGGAGAAGAAAGGTATGCGGCAGAATGGTGCAAAAGAGCAGACATGAGCTTTTAAAGGAGGTTCCCTGGAAATTGCTACATGAACTTGTATTTGTATCCCATGGCCAGAATATGTTCTGATGGCTAAACCTAGCTGCAAGGGAGGCTTGAAACTGTAGTCTTTACTCTGGCTACCCATTTGCCTAACTAAAAAATTTGGTGTTTCTATTACTATAGAAGAGGAGAATTGGGGAACAGTTAGCAGTCTGTCTATACAAGCTCTACTGGACTAGAAAGTTGAGAGAGAAGGGCTTACTTTTCACTCACTCAAAGGAAGAGTTAGAAACGTAGACTAAATAAATGAATGGATGAAAAGGATAAAAATATAATGATTAATTATATAGTTATTGGCACTGGAGAGAGAAAGAGGAAAACACAGATGTATCCTTACAGTAGTTCTTAGGATAAAATTCTGTGGTAGAATTATAGTGTGCAGGCTATGTGATAAGACACATCTAGGCTCCACCAAGCTCTGCGACCTTAGTCAAATTGCATACCTCTCTGTCTCTGTCTCCTCCTATTGAATTTGGGGATGATAGATACTTCATGAGGTTGTAAATTTTTAATAAATAACATTTTGAACTCTTGGCTCATAGAAAATACTCATTTGGCTTCCTCTCCATTTACTCTGTCTTCAGAATATTTCATAAAAGAAAGCAGACAACCCCTGTTACCATCCAAGACATTCAGTGGAGCTACACTTCTTTCTGAAGTTCTCTTCAGATAATTGAATTTTTGTCAATATATAATATCATTTCTCCTTAAGTATTGTGTAGTTATTAAAATTATCAGTGTACAGAACTTACCAGTGTAAATTTGCCATATAATGGAATTTGACATGCAGGAGCTCAAGGAAGGGAGGTTAGTTAGAGAAGGATTAAAAGGGCCACGTTGTAACTGGGTCCGCACGTGGACATTATTGTCACCGTTAGGCAAGATACTCAGGCCCACACCTCAGTAACTCCTTCACACCTCTGCACACTGTACAAACGCAGGGTCTATGATTAGGGGAAATGTGATGGTCTTCAGCTCTAACCTGCTATAACGCTACATGGTTCTGGTGCCTAATGTTCATTACAGACGAAAGAGGTTCCTGTGCTTAAAATTCTATTCCACCGTGGCATGCGAAGCCCATGAGGATATTTTTTTCTCCTCTTAGAGTCCACAGTCTTTTTCTAAAAACTACTATAATTTCCTTCATCAGATTTAATTGTCAATGATCGGTGCTGTTTCAAGACCTTGTTCTCTCCTTGGTTTGTGGATGGTATAGGCCAGGCATGTAATAAAGACGCCAAGGAACTCACACTGTCTTCAAGTTCCTTCTATTTCTAAGATTTTAAATACTTAAATAAAACTTTAAAATGTTTCCTTGATATAGCTTACTTTAAAAATATATGAACTTTAAGCTTTACTACTCACTGGTTCTAAGGGATTAAAATTAGTCAATCTAGGTTTTCGGTTATAATTTGTACCCTATTGCCTTTCGGAAAAGACCAGGGAAAGTACAGTTGCCATGGGGAGTTGGGGAGACTTTTGTCTCTCTGTTTTGCTATATTCTACTCCGGATAAGCCCACTTTAGTTGTTTTAAAAGCAATTTCACCTTTTTATTAGATGTATATCATGTTGAAGGGAATCAGGTGTTAAGAGCCTGCTTCCTTGTGCATTTGCTATGGCTCTTTTATCTCATACTTTGTAGCTACAGAATTAATTCTTGGAAAGATAAAAATAAAAATTCAAACAGGCCCTGGCCATGTGTAGCTCAACCAGTTGGGCATCATCCTGCAAACTGAAAGGTCGCAGGTTCAATTCCCTGTCAGGGCCAATGCCTAGGTTGCAGATTTTGTCCCAGTGCATACCAGAGGCAGCTGATCAATATCTCTCTCACATTGATGTTTCTCTCTCTCTTTCTCCCTCCCTTCCCCTCTCTCTAAAATCAGTAAGTAAGCAAGTCCTTGGGTGAGGATTAAAAAAATACAACCAGGAAAAGGAATCCGGTACCTTTTTGGGAGGGGGGTATATTTTATTGATTATACTATTACAGTTGTCTCATTTCCCCCGCCTTTATTCCCCCTGCCCTGCACCCCATCCCATCATCCCCACGCCTCTTAGTTCATGTTTATGGGTTGTACATATCAGTTCTTGGGCTTCTCAATTTCTTATACTATTCTTAGCCTCCCCCTGTCTATTTTATTTTTTTGTCAACATTTTCCTGCCACCACTTTCCCCAGCCCCACCCCTCCCCACCTCCCACCCTCCATCCTTCCCCCATTTGGCTTTGTCCATGGCTCCTTTATGCATGTTCCTTGATGACCCTT
>PVJD01008171.1:6721-75566 GCA_004026545.1 Mormoops blainvillei | reverse complement strand
GGGAAAAAAGCTAGTATACTTTTAAGTAGGATGAATGTAAAGTGTGGGGAACAGAGAACAGACTGTCTCCAAAGGCCCCCGCCCCCAACAGCAACCCCCCGCTGTTGCACATGCAACTCTATATAGCAAGAGTAGGGCTGTAACTCTCCTCCCCTTGAATCCGGACTGGTTCATCCATAGGATACAAGGGAAATGACTTCCTGAAACTTCCAGGCTTGGTCATAAGAAGTCCTGCAGCTCCCCACTGGGTTTCTTGGGATGCTTGTCTGTGGCACGCTCTCTCTGAGCCCAGCTGTCCTGTGTGAGCAGCCCAGCCCCCATGGAGGGGTGACGGGTAAGCAAGCCAGCGACGGACCCCAGCTGCTCTCCCAGCCAACAACCGACACTGACGGCGCTCCGGACAAGAGTACTATCTTGGATGTCAAGCAAACTCAAATGTCATCAGTCCCAGCCAACATTTAAGAGCCACCACACCAGACCCTATGCAAAACATGTCCAGCTGAGTCTAGTCAACCTACAGCACCATGAAAAATAATAAATTATTGTTAAGCCACTAAGTTTGGGGTGGTCTGTCATGCTGCAATAGACAACTGATAACTCCTTAATAAAAGTGTAGCACATTTTAAAACTAATAGTAATTTAAGATATTTGACCTTAAGTAGGACTTATTTGATAAATGTAAGTATGATAGGAAGACTAGTAACATATGAGGACCCTCCAAAAAACCCAGAATTTATTAAAAATTGTGTATATATTCTTACATGTTTAAATTTCAGTCACCTTCCAAGTCCTCTCCATTTGGTGCAATACACCTATTGAGACATTTTTTCCCACTGCTCAAAACAGTTTTTGAACTTGTCAATTTTGATGCCTTTCAGTGTTTCTGTTTTTTGTTTCACATCTTCCACATCAGCAAAACATTTCCCTTTGAGGACTTTCCCATCCAGGGAAACAAAAAAAGGTTGCTCAGAGTGAGATCGAGTGACTAGGGAAGGTGAGGCATGGGGTCATGCTGTTTATGGTCAAAAACTGCTGAACACTCAATGCATCGTGGGCAGGTGTGCTCGTAATCACCCTTCATGAAATAGAGAAGCTTGTTGAAAGAGTAAAAAAAAAATTCACTGAGGCGGAACACTGCCTCTCACACCACCACCAGCTAGCACACTGATACAGGTGGGTTTCTAGAATAGTCACCTAGCAGGGGAAGCCTGTACTACGAGGGGCCTGCCCTCCAGAAGAGAATTCCATTTGTGGGGGGGGTCACCCTCGTAAGCCATCGTAGTGATGAGTCATAGGAAAAACACAGCTACGTTAGATACTAAGCCTATGTCTTTGTCTCTACATTTTTGTCCTAGATCATTTCATTATGTGGACTATGAAGACCTGAAGCTTTTACACTGAATGCCAGATGTGTCTGACTGCCAACTTGACCTTGCCATATGAATATCTAACAATATCAAACTTAACCTGCCCAAAAAAGCACTCTTGACCAGTAAGGTGTTTCTCCCCAGCCTTCCCCATCTCCTGAGTAACAGAATCCACCCAGCTGTTTAAACCAGAAACAGCTGACTCCTCCCTTTCCTTCATGCCCCACTGCAATCTCCAATCCAACCTCACTGGCTCCACCTCTAAGAAACACCCCGTATCCACCCGCCTCTGTCCCCACTGGTCCCCTCCTAGTCTCAGCTAACCACATCTCCTGTCAGATGTCCCAGTGTTCTCCTGCTGGCGCCCCTGCCTCCACACTTACCCTCTAACAATCCCACCTACACAGAGAAGTCCGAATATTATTTTAACAAAATACACCCCATTGCTTTAAATTCCCTGGGGGATTTCCCCTGCACTTCAAATCACAATGAGGCCCAGCCTTCCCTTTCCACAACACCTTACACCACTGGTGACCTTGAGCACCGGGCACTGGCAAGCCTGGCTGTCTCAGGCCTCTGAGGGTACCGAACACCCAACTCCTGGGAGCTGGGCGCTGCTCCCCCATCTGCCCCAAGTGCCCTCCCTCTGGCTCTGCGAACACCTGGCTCGCTGGCAACTTTTAGTTCTTAATGCGGGCAAATAGTACCCCATGTTACTTCATCCGGATCACTCTGAGCAGTGGTTCTGCCTATTCGTTCTCCTGCCCGACTTCAACATTAACTCCAGGGAGGCAGGCTCTTCAAGGGTCTTTTTCACCACATCCCCCAGCACCTAGAACAGACTATGGGACAAGCAGGTGCCTGGATACTCAGCGACTGCTTGCTGACTGCAGCCCCTCTCCCTCTTCGCCAACCCAAAGTCACAGAGAGCTCCTCCCCCGTTCTCTCCTAAAATCGTATGGTGCGGCTGTCACATTTAGGTCTCTGATACGTGCTGAGTCCGTTTTTACGCACGGAGTGCGGTGAGGGTCTCGGCGCCTTCTGCACAGATCCAGGTGCACCAGCGCCACCCGTGAACAGACTGTCCTTCCCCAACGGAATGGTCTTCACACTTCCGCCCAAAAGCAACTGAACACGAATATGAGGGCTCGTTTCTGGCCTCCCAATCTCCTTGTAATGACCTGCACATCCATCCTGACAGCACAGCACAGTGTCTTCACTACTGTGGCGCTGAAGGGAGTTCTGAGCCTGACAGTGTAAATCCAACGTGGTTGATTTTCAAAGTTGCTTTAGTTATTCAAGGTCCTCGATACTTCCATATAAATTCTACAATCAGCTTGTCAATTTCTATTTTTTTAAAAAGGCTGCCAGAATTTTTATTAGGAATTGCATGGAATCTGTAGACCAATCTGGGGAGAACTGCCATCGAAACAATGCAAAGTCTTCCAACCCATGAATATGAAATACCTCTCCATTTAATCTTCTTTAATTTTTCTCAGGGATGTTTTGTAGTTTTCAAGTACACTGTAATTCTTTTAGCCAATTCCTAAGTATTTTATTCTTTTCGATACTGTGAATAAAATTGTTTTTGTACTTTCATTTTTAGACTATTTGTAATACAGGGAAACGTAATTAATTTTTGTATACTGATCCGGTATCCTGCAACTTTGCCAAACTCACTTATTACTTCTGGCAATCTTTTTTTGTAGTTACTCTAGCACTTGTTTGGTTACTGTTGGCACAAAATATATTTTCCACTCTTTTACATTCATGCTATTTGTGTCTTTATATCTAAAGACTGTCTGTCATAGGCAGCTGATGGTTAGATCTTTTTTTATCCATTCTGACAATCTTTTGATTCACATTTAATGAAGTTATTGATATAGTTAGATTTAAAGATTCTGCCATTTCACTATTTGCTGTAGATGCCATATTGTGCCATGTATAATACACACCCACGTTTTTGTGCACATTATACACGGAATTATTACACCCATTATTATACCCGTGACATGTAAACATTATGCCATATATAACACAGATCCTTATTTTCCCCTCAAAAATGGGGGCAAAAAGGACACATCACACACGGCAAAACACAGTATGCCTCAGGTCTTTTTTGCTCCTCCTTAGCTGCCTTCTTTTGTATTAAAACAAACATTTGGGAGAGTACTTTTTAAATTCCCCTGCTGATTTTTTCCACTGTATATTTGGTAGTTATTTTCTTAGTGCTTCTCCTAGAGATTACAATATGCATCTTACCTTGTCACAATCTATTTCAGACGGATACTGACTTAATTCTGATAAAATATAGCAAGTTTGATGCAATACAGCACCATTTTCTCCCTCATCCTTTGTATTATTACCATACGTATGGTATCTATACATGTTACAATCCTAAAAGTGTTATGATTACTGCTTTATATAGCCTTATGTCCTTTCAGGAAATTTGTACGTATACCCTCTTTTATATTTAACCCCATATTTACCATTTTCAGGGCTCTTCGTTTCTTCCTGTGGATACAAGTTACCATCTGTTACTCCACCTTTCAACCCAAAGGACTTTCTTTAGAATTTCTTGTAAGGCAGGTCATTGTTCATCTGAGAATGTCTTTATTTCTCCTTCATTTTTGAAAGATAATTTTGCTGGGTATAGAACCTGTGATTGAATTTTTTTTTCCTTTATATTCTGATTTTAGAATATATCATTCTACTTCCTTTTGGCCTCCACTGTTTCTGGTAAGAATTGTATTGTTCCTCTGTATGTAATGAGTTGTTTTCCTCTTGCTGCTTCCAAAATGTTCTCATTATCTTTGTCTCTGTCTTTGTTTTTCAACAGTGTGGTTATAATGTTATCTTCATGAAAATCTGTTTGTTTGTCCTACTTGGGGTTTGCTGAGTTCCTGGATCTGGGGATCAATATTTCTCATCACATCTGGGATACTGTTAGTCATCACTTCTTCGAAGGCTTTTCTGTCCCTTTATCTCCCTGTTCTTCTTTTGAAGCGCTCGTTACTCATATGTCGGTACACTTAATGTCTCACAGGTCTCCATGGCTGTTTTTCTTTGATATTTTTACATCTGTCCTACAGGCTGGCTAACATCTATTGATCCACCTTTAAGTTTACCGATTCTTCCTTCAGCCATCACAAGCCACTATATAGCACTTCAGTAAATTTTTCATTTTGGTTATTTACTCTTCAACTCTAGGAATTTCATTTAGTTCTTTTCAATAGTTTCCATTTCTTTACTGATATATTCCCTATTTGTTGAGTCATGGTCATACCTTCTTTAACTTCTGTGAACATATTTATAATAGCTGCTTTGAAGTTTTGGGGTCCATTTAGAGACAGTTTCAATTGGCTGACTCCCCTCCTCACCCTCCATTTCTCCATCTAGAAAATGCTCCAGGGGTCACGCTGTGTCTGCACATCTCCGAAGTCAGCCAATGAAGTCAGAGCTTGTGCTCAAACACCCTCAGCCAATGGGCTTCTGCCCTATGCTGCTGCATCTGTCTGTGGGCCCAGCAGTTCTCAGGTACCCCCCAGCTGTGGTCTCCTCCAGGCCCTTCTTGGGCCCACCAGTGGTATGGACACAACCTCCAGTCAGCCAGGGCTGTGCAGCGACCTCCTCAAGCCCCTCTGTGGTCTCTCACCCAGGCCCTTTCTCTGCAATGGGGGCCGCGCCCTTGGGAAAGGGGGCTGGAGGCTCTCTTTCTCTGTTAGCCTCTGCACAGGTTTTCCGCCCTCCACTCCAAGCCGAGCCTGTCGCCTCTGGTGTCAAAGCCACGTTTTCACAGCCAGCCCGGCACTAGCGGCATTACTTTGCCAAGGAATGCAGAAGGCAGGTAACCCCAGGCAAGAATACCCCAGGCTCCCACTATTCTTACTCAACAGTTAGCAGATTTTTAGGAATAAATGCTTCCCAAATTGATATTTTGCTTTTGGTCAATTCCTAGGGCCCTGAAATGGTTCTGACAAGTTCATCCAGTTTTATAACCATTTTGGGGGAGAAAATTTGTCCATCTCTTCACTCCTTAAAAGAAGTATATGAATTAAAATGTTTTTTTTGTAAGCTAACATGGAAACGTTATTTCTGCAGTAGGGAAGTTAAAAGTTCCAACGCAGATCTAGAAAATCAGAAACTTATCCACACCTTGTGCAGTCTCGGTGGCAAAAAGAAATCGCCAGACCCCACTAGGGAGAGTGAACTGAGTTTTGCCCATGGGAATTCATCTCTATGTTTACTATTCTAATGGAAGAATTAAAAACACTTTTAAAGACCACTGTCTTTACCAGCAAAAGATATCCATGTCTCTGTAGGGGAAAGTAAACACCTCTCCAGGGTCCCTGCTTTAGGCTCTCCACACACACAGACCCCCCACCCCCGCCACCCCGAATACAGAGACACCAGATCCCGGCGTCTGGTGACTAGAACTCGGTTCTTTCCTGGAGACCTGCAGGCAATCTTACATTCTTCGACAAAACTCTGCCGTTCCTGGGAAGTCGGCGTTGCTGGGTTATCTGTCCTACCTTTCTGACCAGGTGTTCTCTCAGCTGGAACAGAGAGATCTCCATGAGTTACAAATATAATAAAAGTCGTGAGGGATTTTGTTTGTTCTTTTACAAAGCCTTATTCACGAATGAAAGGAAAGCAGTTCAGTGTATTCACCGGACCAGACGCAAATGGTGACACTGATACATGAAGTTTCTTGATTCTTTCCTGTTCTCACTTTGTTTACAGGTGACAGAAATGAACCAAACCACCCAGCTATTATTTAGTCTTTTTACAAAATCCAACTTTTGCTCTCACACCTGGCTTAGTAACATAATGAAGTCACTTAAGTGTTCTTCACAAAGAAAATTTCCAAAGCTGATTCAACTATACATATAAAATTGGGTGCTGGCTGTTGGTAATAAGATTACTTCATCTTTCAAAATATAGACTTCTACAGTTTACATCAAGATTAAGACTGCACACATGTGACAGAACCCGAGCAGGAGCTGGGGGACTTCAATGGCAGAGGCTGGGTGGTCTGAAGATCCTCAGCCCTCTTCAGCCACTAAGGAGACCAAAGCAGCGTAACTCACATCGACAACAGCCACTGACATTTACCGTGTTACAGTAAAACTGAGAGTTTTAAAATATTTGTTAATTCAAGAACTGCAATAACAAACACGCCAATATAAACATTTTTATGAAATGTGCATATGTTTTCCAAAACAAACAAAATTAGTGAAGACAGTGGCACCGTTTCACACTTGTTCAAATCTCTGGTAACGTCTGACTTAACGGAAGACAGCTTCATCCTCCAACATTTCTGCAGCAGTGCCACACACCACACAGCCCCGGGCAGGCCACTGTCCACACGTGAGAGCGGGAAAGTAAGAAAGGCAAGTCCTGTCTAAGTGTTACTATGAAAAGAGCTCTGACCTACCACCCAAGAGCTCTGCATACTAGTCTAAATAATAGTTCTCTGATCACTTGGTGTTTTGAAAGGAAACAGCGTTCCAACAATATGTCAGTCCTTTATGTGATTTTTTAAAATATGAAAGGCAGACAGTGCCCAGCCCACCCTGATCTAGTTCCGCCTGCTGAGCGCAGGGCACGCGGAGGCACATAACCCTGGACTCCCCAAGGCTGACGTCAGAGCCGGAAAACCTCGGCAGCCCCACCTCTCTTCGGGGCTTCGTTAAGTCTAAGGGAAAACTCAAGTTGCTCCACGAGAAGCGGATGTGCAGGCTCGCTCACTGTGATGCCCTTTTACCGAAAGGCGCAGCAGTTCTCCTGGCCGTCAGGGGTCCCTTCTATCGCCCTCTGTCTGCCTTTCCACGGCTGCTCTAAATCAGTGCTGTTTAACAAGCTAGCAGCAAGGAGGACGGTATTTTTTTCCCCCTACACAAATTAATTTATCTAAAAGTATTTTAAAATTCTATTTTTAGTCAAAGTGATATTAAAATAGTATTTTAAAGTCTATATTATGTATTTTGATAAATATCAACCTCAAGCATAGCACTTTTAAAAGTCCAAACAAATAGAGAAGGAAGCGATTTTAGATATTAAAACCACTAGTATTCATGTATGTATGTACACGTTAAAACCTGTCCTGACACTGTATTCTAATGAAGATGAAGAAAAAGCCAGCCCCAACACCACGTCTGAATGGCACTTGTTACTCTTCCAAAAAATAAACTAGGATGTCCGTGCTGTCTGGTAAGCAGACAGGAATCTCTTTGTGTTTCTCCAACTGAAAGCAAAACCTTTGAAAGGACCTAGTAAAGAAGCAATTGAACAGCACAAAACCCACCACGACCACGGTGTGTGGATGGGGTGGGCCCACGTGCACAGGCCTCCAGGGCCAACAGACACCAACTGTGGCCCTTGTTCAAGGGACTCCACCGTTTGGAGCCTAGGCCTCCTCCTCGGTACTGTGGGTGGGAACACCTCTTACACAGGACTGCTGGGACAGGTGAATGGAATGTTGGTTAAAAGCACTCAACGAGCGACTGGCACCTAGAAGTCACCCTGTCGTCACTCAGATTCCCAAGTTCAAGTCCAGAGACTCCACTAAGCCAGGGTCTCTAACGCAGTGCAAACAGAACCTGCCGTGCCAAGTGCATTTACTGCGATGATAAGCCACAGGCAGCGAGCCCTGATTCTCCCAAACAACTTCCTCATTTCGCACCTAAAGTCAGAAATCAGCCCAGTCAGGCAAGCTTTTCCCCTCACAAACCTCCACATGCACCTGTATTTTATGTAAAAATGCGGTGTTATGACACATAACTGATTTTGTTCATCATTCTAATAGATGGTGGTACGGCTTCTTAATCTTTCTTTCAATTCGAGCAAAGATGGGATTTGTAAAAGTGAGATCAATTTCCAAAAGTGCTCAGAACCAGGAGGTGAGTCCTCGTACTCTGCCAGTGAGAGGTGTTCTCATTTTTAATCATTATAATTATCTGGTGATTTTAAAATAATATATGATTTTCATTTTTAAAACAAGAAAGATTACACTATCTAATTGGATGGTATCTTCAAACTCTTTTGTTTTTTAACTGATTAACTTGGAGTATGAGCCGTCACTGACATTTTAGACAGACCTGGCCCGGTAGATCCCCATTTCATGAGTGACGTGCACAAGGTCCTTTCCACTCCAACACATTCGGAGCAATGGCAATGCCCAACGAAATGCCTTTGTTTACCACGGGATGGGTGTCAGTCTCTTTAGCATCCCTGCATTGATGTAACCCCCCTCCTCCCTATGAAAACCTTATTAATCCAAGGGGGAAACGTGCCTCCACTCGCTCACAGGTGACTGAAACCTCCTTAAAAGAGGTCCAGTTCACGACTGGAGGCCGAATTCAGAATTCAAACCCCATTCTGCTGACACACCAATGTAAAGGGGCCCGAACCCTGCTCCTTCCTCCGCGCGGGGTTTTACGGGGGGATGCGGTGCCCTGCAGGCTTTTCGGAGGCCCAGCAGGACCTGGACATCCTCTTACATACCACTGAGTAACAGGTGTTCTTTCCTATTAGAACTGAGAATATTTAAAAACCTTTAATCCTAAACACAACATGCCAAAGGCCCCTCCACCCATTTGGATAAGGTGCCTGCACCTTCGCCTGAAGGGAGAGAACACGCCCATACAAAGCCCTGCCCTTGCTGGCTCCCTGCACAGTGCAGAGGTAAAAGGCATGGGCCCTGGGTGCAGCCCGACACGGTTCCAGTCCCACATCTGCTGACTCACCAGTCTCTCTAGGAAATGGGTCTGCCGCGCCCACCTACAAGGACTGAGCCAGGATTAGGTGACACTGTTCGTGCTGTGTACGATCACTGACACACAGTGATGACTGAAACATTAACTAATACAAGAAGAGCATAAAATATCGATTTTAGAATTACTTGTGGTTTTCCAAGTGAAATTCAACTTTTCACACAGCAATACCAAATGGACAGCTTTATTCCACACCACCTTCAAACACAGTCCACAGGGAGCGTAAGAGAGAGAACCTAGGAGTCCCGCTTCCTTCCTGCCAGATTTCATTCCTTCTCACGGGATCATGGGGCTGCCCTCAGTGAAGCGAGTATTTTCCCCAGAGTTCCCGCCAAGCCACTAACCACTGCTAATTAACTCCGTAAGGACAAATTTTCAAGTGACTCGAGGCTTCTGTCTGCCAGATGGCACTGCCAAGATCACTGTCCCGTCCTCGCAGAGCTCCGGCAGCTCCTGGAGGCGCTTTTATCCAGAGATCGTGCTGCACGAGTCTCCTTAGTAGTAGCAGCTCGAGGGTGGAAAAGGGCCGGACCGTCCACTCTGCAGGGTCACGGCGGGTTGACATAAAGGCCACCTCAGCTCAAAGTGCCCAGTCTCCAGGGCCACAGCTCTACGGTGAGCTAAGGGCAAGACAACTGAATAGAAAAGGAGACAAAACGCAAACAGGGCTGCAAGTCAACCCACCAACCACGCCATCTGAGGCCTGGAGCACAAACGAATATAATCTTTTTCAGGAATACCCAACCAAACCAAAGTCAGAGATGTTAAAAAAAAAAAAAGGGAGAGAGACTCAAAAGCAAGAGCACACAACTAGTCAATGGAACAGAACAGAGTGGACCACCATACCCACTGAGCTTCTAGCATCTATTCACTCAACAATGGGATTAAAAAAGTAGGGCCCCCCAGCCGAGAGGTCATATTCTGCAGAGAGGACACTGTACCGCAGAGCACGTTGGGGACTGAGAGGGCGGCGTGAGCACTCGCAAGCTCTGCCATCACACCGCAGTGAACACTGTGTCCCTAAGAATGACCTCTGGGAGCACACTCCCAGAATTTGAGCACCTCTTGTTGGCGACCAGGCCCTCTTTGCAGACAAAGCTCACCTGGATGTCCGCACTCAGCAGAGTCACTGGTTCAACCTAGTTTGGGTCCAGGAAGGGAAAGGGACTTGGCCATGGCCCCAAAGCTAATGAAAATTTGGCAGGGCCTGAATTCAAACCCATGCAAGCCTGACTCCGGACCAGGGCTCACCCCATCAGCTGTGACAGCTGCCCAGTGCCAGTCTGAGCCTGAATCCAATCTTTTCTCGTGTCCTGGCCAGCTGCTCGAGTTTACCGTCAATAAAGGAGCAATCTGAGGAAAATACTTTGTAGTGTTTCCCAATTTTAAAACATGTACTTCAGCACAATTCTACTTAACACCAAATACCTGCACCCTGCTTCTGCTGAGCCTACAGCCAACGGCAGGTGGGTGCACTCTTGGGGCTTCCTCCCGCCCAAGCCAGTCTCTCCCCATCCCTGCGGGCCCAGCCCTCGGCACAGCTCACTTCCCAACAGCAGTCACAGCAGCACTGCAAGGCTGACGGAAAGCGTCTTGTGGAGACTTCTGGCTTGTCTTGTCATCTGTCACTGGATCCCAGCAGCAGCATGACAAATATCTGTTGCATGACTGACAGCCTTAACATCCCCAAGTGAACAGGGCACTGCAGCGGCTAAGGACCAGCATGCCCTTCCACGCTGAGTCTCTGGAAACACCATGGCACACAGTCGATGCTGGCTCGGAGCTGAGCCATGGGACAGCGGGTGCGAGGTCGCTTTCTACGGCTCTGACGATACAATACCACCAGGTGCAATTTTACCGTACACAGATACACAGAGCTATCTTTTACGTTTCTTCGGGCCAGCTGTTTTGTTGAACATTACTTGCTGAGTCATAAAGAAAATACTTCGGCTCGGCTTCTCAAGATCAGCAGGCTTTTCCGCCCTTCCCATTTTAACCACCCCACAAGTTCTGCTGTTTGTTTAAATAATGGGGCTTCCTTGTGCTGTGTTCCAAAAGTCTGAGACTTTCTGGAACTCCAAACAAGTTTTCCCATAGAAAAGTTAAAACAAAAATCCAACAGGAAGGGACCTGGGCTCCCAGGCCCGTCCACAGAAGCTTATCCATTGGCGCACCGGAGCCCTGGCGGCCAGCCCGCTGGGCAGCCTCCTCCAGGGAAATGCCGGCCTCCTCCCAGGTGGGGAGGCCTGAAACACAAGCGTACCCTCCTCCCCCTTCTCTAACCCGAGCAGGAGGGGCTCTCCCTCTGCACCAACCCCCCACCCTCCCCTCCTGTTTCTCCCCCCACTCCCCGTCTGCTCTCCCTGGAAACAGAGATCAAAGTAACGCCCAGCAGACACCCAGGTCGAGAGCCAGGGCTGGAGCCCCGATCCGGGTAGAGGCAGAAACACAGCTGCTACGGTGGCTGTCCACAAAATCCCCCTGGGCCGCCCTGAGAGGGAGCCCAGAGGTCCCACGGGAGAATCAGGAGGAGGCCCCGAGGCCAGAGGACTCGGGGGTCACTTGGCAAGGACTGCTGCCCGCAGAAGTCACGTTACCATGCGCCACTCATTCGACAGACACACACTGAGAACACACAGTCCCCCCGGTACTGCGCACACGCAAAGACCAGAGGCAGGCATGGTGCGACGGCAGCCCCGGGGCTGGCAGTCTGGGCCGGCAGGACATGTCCCTCACCTGACTCTGACACACTCACAATGAAAAATGGAGACAAGTTCTCCGAAGGAGGGGAGACAATTCCATGAGAGCATGTGACAAACAATCCGTCTTGGGTTAAGGCGTCTGGGCAAGGTCATCTAAGGATATGATGTTAAAGTGAAATCTGAAGGATCGGCGGGACAGGGGATGGGAGAAAGAGGGAGACCTCTCCGGAGGGAACAGAGTGGACAAAAAGCCTGTGGAGGTAAGAGGCTTAATATTTTCCAGAAGAGGAAAATAGTCACAAAGATTGCAGGGTTTTTTAAAAAAATATTTTGTGTGTTAATTTTTAGAGAGAGGGGTAGGGAGGGAGAGAGGGAGAGAAACATCAATGCGGGTTACCTCTTGCACACCCCCAACTGGGGACCTAGCCTGCAACCCAGGCATGTGCCCTGACTGGGGAATTGAACCAGCAACCCTTTGGTTCACAGGCCGGTGCTCAATCCACTGAGCCACACCAGCCAGGGCAGATTGCGGTTGTTTGTAAAACCCTCACCCAAGGACACGTTTATTGGTTTTTTAAAGAGAGGGAGGGAGACACATCGACGTGAGAGAGGAACACTGGTCAGCTGCCTCCCGCACGCGCCCTGACTGGGGGTCGAACCCACAACCCAGGCACATGCCCTGACTGGGATCCAAATGCGCAACCCTTTGGTGTATGCGAAGATGTTCCAACCAGCTGAGGAAGAATGTGTTCTTGGAGAACAAGGCAAAGGGCTGGTGGGGAGGGAAGAAAAACAGCTGCACCTCCGACTCATTCTTTCAATCAACATGTGCTGAGAAGCGGCCTGTGCCAGGCACTAGGCTAGGCACCTGGTCTGGGTCAGTACAGAAGACAGACAGGGTCCGGGCTCCAGTGACACTTCCACTCTAGGGGCGGAGACAGACCGTGAAGTGAACGAGGTGACTTCAAATGGGGGCACCTGCCTTCTGACCTGTGCGGCCACTCGGCTGGATTTCCAGGCCGGCGCTCCGCGGGCAGGGGCGGCTGCCACGCACACCAACGTGCGCACGCGGGAGCCGGTCTCACGTGTAGTCCTGTAAGTAGGGCATGTGTGTGTCTAGTTTTAAATAGAACGTGCTAGAGAAACACTGGATTAGAAAAGTGAGAGCCCAGCCCTGCCTGCCTCCCTCAGAACATGAATCACGTGTGAGGGCAGGGACACTCTCTCTGCACATTCCATCCACCATGGCAGCCAGCAGCCACCTGGGACCACTGAGCACGTGACGTGTGACCAGAGTAACCGAAAAACTGAACTTTAAATCCTAATGACTGAAGTCACAGAGGTCGTGTGGCGGTGCAGGTCCGGAGAGCCACAGGTTAGCCTCGCAGCCCACCACTGCTTTTCGAAAAAGCGACAGCTCCCCCTTACTGGATGTGGATTTATTTGCCTCCCAAAGTAAAAGCACAACATTTCTTCTGTTTATGCAGTAATATATAAGTCCTCTACTGTTAGCAATCTAGTCAAGTTTTCCTTCTATTATCCAGCTAAAAAACATACAACTTTTTCATCAGACATTAACTATAGTATGGTACACTTTGTATTTGTCATCTCTACAAGACCTTAAAAACCGGGTCATAACAGTTCAAAAACTGCTACACCTAAAATACCATCAAAATATTTTACTCCTCTTATAAAAATTAAAACAAGAACTTGTAAACGTTGGTCTCCTCTGGCCAGGGCAGGAGGCATCAAGGGAAACTGAGAGAAGACAACAGGGCACAACAGAGGGTTGTCCACTAAGTCACCACGGAAGACCCAATCCATCAGCTCTAGGTCCAGGCCTCCTTGTGGACAATTCCTGCGGTCGTGTGTGTCTCAGAATCAGAAACTCCGTGCCGTCACAGGTATTAGGATCTGCTGGGACACTCTGCCCCGGGGTGTTCGACCAAGTAAGCTTCACAAACCTCTACCCCCAAATCTCTGTCTCCTACCCAGACTTCCACACCCAGCCACCAGACACTTTCAAGTAACATGTGTCTATTCTGCAAGGATTCATTGAATGTTTACTACAGGCTAAGCACTGTTTTAGATGCTAAATATATATTCACTTGAAATGCTTACCCCTGAACACCTCCCTGCCTCCAGGGTTCCCTTTATGAGGAAATGCAACTTCCAACCACCCTGCTGTTCAAGGCGGCCACCAGGAGCCATCCTGGACCCCGTCCCCTCCCTACACTTCCCGTCAGCCACAAGTCCTTCCAACTTTACCTTCTAAATCCCTCTCCAATCTGTTCACCCCACTCCTCCCCATGGCCGTCACCCCTTGACTAAGCTAGTGGCCTTAACTGGAGGCAGTTTTGTCCCACGAGGGACACTTGGAAATATCTGGAAATATTCCTGGTTGTCACAGCTTGTGGGGGAGGTACTGCTGGCACGTAGGGGATGGAGGCCAGGGCTGCTGCTGCACCTTCTGCAGAGCACGGGGTGGCACACGTCAACGAGTCACTGGCCCGACCTGCCCATGGCGCTGTGGGCAAGACACCCTGCTTTAAGGAGACGGGCGAGGGACACGCATGGGTGATTTTATTTTTGCATTTATGACAGTTCTTGAAAAACGATCACAGGTTAGGATCATTTTTAATGCAGTAACATTCTACTTTGCTCCAACTGTACTAGAGCGAAACACACATTTACATGTGAACAAAGTGACCACTTACTTGTGCATGGTCTCCACTCCTATTATGATCATGATACAGTAGGAAATTCCACTTTGGACAAGAAAATGTAAGGCATACCTATAAAAAGTGAGAGCACTGTTAGATGAGGGACGACACCCACTCACAAATATCAAGTTGAAACAATTTAGGCTTAAAAGGGTTCATGTGTAACACAGAACATTCCCAGATAAAAAATAGAGACTCAAACCTCCAAAGCCTAGAATCCCACGAACACCTGGACAGGAGGCCCACGTCGCAAGCCCCAGAAAAGCTGGAAAACATGAGCCCAAACCCTAGACGCGGCCTCGGTGCCCTGCCCCAGCACGCCACGCCCCCTAGCCACACGGAAGCACCGCGGGCTATGCAGCTCCAGGGTTACAGCTTTTTCCACAGCTCAAGGCACAGAGAGGAAAAGCAGTAACAAATCTGGGTTTCGGGACAGTCCTGACAGAGCACCAGTTATTTGTTTCCTCAAACCAACTCCTCCCACCTCAGCTCTGTACTCAGTCTCCTCGAGGATACTCACGAAACAATAAAGACACTAAATACCAGACTTCACGAAAAGCCACGCACACGCAAATCTGTCCCTTCTGAAAACGGGATGGCCTGGCTCAGACCAGCTTCCTCCCACGAACCCGGCTGACCCTTAGTGTGCAGTCACCTACCTACAAGTCATTCCAGCTGGGGTGACACAGTGCTCTCCACTAGTCCGACGCAGAAACCCACCCCCAAATGAGAGAATGAATTTATCCGTTCATTCCACAAAAGCCAGGCAGAACACGATGAGGGTCTCTGGTTTTAGAATCAACCTGAACTACCCCAGATCACGCACACACGTGCACACATACGTCTCCCGTTTTCTTTACCCTTTGACAGCATGAATAACTTATGAAAACATTTTCAAACCATTGTACACAATTTTAAAGTATTTATAAGGATCTTAAGCTATGATTAAAATGACTTTTAAACCTAATCATTATGGAATAACAGGCAACTCGAACGTGGAAATGTTGCCCAAATTTTCAAACAAATTCTTCCAGGGAAATATCATAAATAAGAAATAGGTTTCATGGCAGGACACGCGCACACACTGGCCAGGAGGGCTGCTCCAGCCACAGGGCCACAGGAAACCAAAGAACGTGTGTGAGCATAATGAAACGGACTCGCCAACAGGCGGAAGGTGAAGACGCTGACGGGCGCTGGGAGACACGTCTAAGGGCCTTGCTAATTGAGTGGAGCTCATTAAAGATGCCTGTCAAACAAAGTCTGCGGGCTCTTGGGGACCTACTGCTCCTTTTCTATGAGTAAATTTCCTTGGGATGGGAAGAATACGTGACAGCACAGAAGCTGAGTTTCACTCCTTACATCACGGTGGGTGCCCGAGGCCCTGGCACCTGGTTAGATGGCATGCGTGGCACCGTTTGGGGTGCCAGCCTCCGGCTGTACAAGCCTTTGTTGCTGTGACATGGACCCGTGCAGAGGGGTCTGAGTTCACCTGCCTCGTGACAAGCAGCAGCAGGAGCCCTGGGGACTGTCTCTGTAACGTCCCCCTCGCAGGGCTCTGCCCGTGAGTGAAATGCGCATGACGCACACCTGGTGGCACTCACCGGCTCTCAGGGCTGGAGGCCAGGCGTGTGGAGTGCGGCCTGGGCCACCTGACTCCCGCGGCCCTCGGCTGTCCGCCATACGGAAGGCACAGTCAGGTTAGACGGCATCCTCAGTAGTCTGTTCTCACCCCGCCCTCCTCACTCAGTGGAACTAAAGGTCATATACCTAGTTACGCCCTAACTGACATTAAAACTAAAGTTCCCTTTTTCTGGACACTTGTCCCTTGGCTGATTCCTCAAGGGTGACGCAGAGTGCGACCGCGTGGACTGTGTGTCATATAACCTTTCGAGATGCCGAAGTACTCTGAAAACAAAACAATCCTTCATCCGAAATTGTCACTTTGTTTTCCGCTATGACATTTCTCTTATTTGGATCTTCAGCTCGCACTAAAGGCAAGTATAAAATTTGTTTTTAGCAAAAAAGAGCACATGTTTTTAAGAGGCCAAAAAACCCCTCCTTCCTTGCCCCGCTGAGCGTTACTGAATGTCTACTGTCCGACAGGCGCAGTCTGGGCCCTGAAAACAGAGCTGACAGGCAGTCCCTGTCCCCAGAGAGCGTCACATCTAAAGAGACAGATGCACTAATAAGCGGGCTACTTTAATATTTTATGATAAACACGAAGAGACTGGATAAACACAAAAATGTCCAACCTGGACCACCAACCTGACGGCGGTGGTGAAGGGCAGTCACAACAGCACTGGCCACGAGGAGCTCTGCGCTCACAAGGGGCCGCTGTTGTGCAAAAGGAGCGCCTTCCTGTGGTGCCGCCTCTCTTAGCCATCACGGTCATCACGGTCCGTTCGACAGATGAGGAGAGTGAGGCAGGGAGAGGCTGCGGGTCATGCTTAAAGTCACTCGGCTGCCCGGTCAAGGCACCCAGAGTGGAAGTCAGGTCTGCCTGACTTCACAGTGTAAGCTCCCTTCTATTACCTGCACCGTCGCCTTAGTTAAATAATGAAAAGTGTAAGTGAATTCTTGGTTGCAAGAAACTTGCAAATGGTACTTAAAAAAAAGAAAAAAAGAAAGAAAAGAAGGCTGAGGCCAAACAGAGGTAGGTCAGATGGTCACCTGTGTTTTCAGACTGTCTTCGGAAAGGGAGGTTGTCAAGATCCGTCGCCTTTGAGGCTAAAATCACAAAGTGCTCATGTGGGAGAGGAAAGGCCACCCTGCTTCCCTGTCACTCCAATTAGCAAAGGTGTCTCATGCCTGGTACAGGGGCAGAAACACTCTCTCTTCCCAAAGAAAGGAGTAAAAAAAAAGGCTCTTCTTCGAGAAAAGAACAGAGAGCTCTCTTTTTTAAAATCCTGGTTATCACGTATAATTTGAAATGAGTAGGAGGACTTGACCTTCGGGCAGGTTCCTCATGTTACAAAGCCCCTGAGAAGGCCCCTCCGTAGGAACCTCTGTTGGCAGTGCCCCCCAGGGACCTTTCCATCTTCTACTGTTTACAAGCGCCCCCACCAGAACGTGTCCCTGAACTACAAGCCTTCCCCAACGAGTCCCTAAAACACGCTACACCCAAACACACACTGAATACGGAAGTATTTGAGTAAAATGTGTATCCTGAGATATGCTTTAGAATACTCCAGAAAAATAAGCTAGGGAAAGGATAAAATAAGAATGGTGGTATTTCAACAAGTGTTGAAGCTGAGTAGTGGGAATAGGAGTGTGCACTTTATTATTCCGTTACTTTTGCATTTAAAAGGTGCCGTAATAAAAAGCTGAAACACATGCACGCACACACATTACCCCATAGCATGATTTACAAGAAGTTTAAACAGAATCACCTGCGAAACCTAAAGAAAACTGTGATGCTATAAATTCAATGCCATCAAGGAAACGGAAAAGACCACATTTGCTCTGACTGGAGAGATGCAGAGAGCAGGCTCAATAAAGTAGCACTGGTCCGGTCAAGATGGCATGAAGTATACAAAACAAAGAGGAGTTGCTCATGTCAGCCAAGATCGCTGTCAGTCAGCCGTTAACACTTTGGTCCCAGAGGGAAAGCACCTAAGTCACACTGGACACATCTGACAAGGAGACGCGCCCAAAATGTCTGCTCATGTGACCAGAACAGCTGTGCCTGCAGAGTGGGACCACCCACAGCCAGGCCCCCAGGCAAATTCCCCACTGGCCATCAGGGGCGCCAAGACGCTGATCAAGAGACCCAGGAGCGGGGAGCCCACCGGTCTCCAGGTACAGCTGAGGCCGGCTCCAGACCACTGCGGACACGGCCGAGCTCCGCACCCCAGCGTCCGCCCCACGCCGCGCCGGTCTCCCTCGGCCTCGGCCGCCGGAGGCTCTGCCCTGCCGCCCACCTGGCCCCGGAGATCCTTCCGCACGAGACACTGACGACTCCCCTTGCCCACTATGCTGTCCCCCGGACCGGCAGACCGAGGCTCTGCGACTCAGCTCGTTATGCCCCATTGACTGCTCTGTTATATTTGTGTGTGTGTGTGTGTGTGTGTATTTCTCTTAGGCCGTTAGTGTGAGCAGGATAACAATGTGTGTGGATGTTCTACTCGAGTGACCCTGCATTCGAGAAAAGCTGAGCGAACAGCGTAGTTACTGTGTGTGGCGCTTGTCCCTCCCTTGGTGCCGGGCCACTCAGCAGGGGGCTAGCCAAGCAGTTGCCCGGCTGACACAGGAAAGGCTATATCGCGAACATAGGTGAGGCTGGTGACAAGGGACCATATTCAAATCTGAGGACTACACACAGCAGTGCCTATCAGAAGACTGGTCACCGGGCACCATGGGAGACGCTGACTGACTTTCACAGGTTTCTAGGGAACATCTGCAGTTGCCAGAGGCAAAAAACAGGTGCAGTCATGTCTACGCCAACCCTCACAAGGATCAGAAATAGCACCCAAGAAGGAACGCGGAGGCGTTACCCAAGTCCCTCAGGTGCCCCCCAACAAGAGAAGCGACGGGACCACCGGGCAGTGGGTGCCTTTCCATGCTCTCAGGGGACCTTGGTCTCAAAGCAGGACCATGGAAAGAGCAGGCCCCGACAGCCGGGCTGTGCACGCAGGGACCAGCAGCAGGCAGCACAGCGCTCCCTGGAAAGGGAGGCTCAGAAGAAACCGCTGGGCAGCCCTTCCACTGGGGGTCTCTGCTCCTGATTCTTCTGTCTCACAACCAGTCACCTGGGAGCAATGGGAGGTGGCATTTCTGAATGCAAACCCTTGGAGTAGCCCTGAGGAAACACACACGGAACATCTGAAGGGTCATAAATAAGAGCTTTCCATCACATACAACTCTTCCCCCCAAAAACAAACAAAAAACCTCTTTTCACTAATGACAGAATCTAAAACATGGTGATGTAGTTCTGGGCTTTACCAGACTCTTAAAAGCCACTTGCGCAGACATAAAAAAAAGATTTAAAAAAACTATTCTAAATGGTTTATTTGTCTCGGCATAAAAGATCTACAAAATAGGTGAAAAGAACTATGCGTGATGGAATAGAATGGCTCTATCCTTCATCTGTCCTTTTTCATAAGTTATAGTCACGTGCCCTGTGCCCCAGCTGAAGACACAGTCCGCTATCCCACTCTGTTTTTTCTATTAAAAATAAAAATTATAAAACATTATATGTAAATACAAGCACAAAGCCCTACAGCATTGTATTTTTCTACACACTCCACTCACAAAGATGTCCAAAGTCTTCATTCAAATAAAAATACTTACCATCCAAAGCAAAAAAGTGCAAGATAAAGGCCCAAGAGGGTAGCAACGACATGTCTTACAAAAGAGCTCGTTTTGCTTGAATGCAGGTAAGTTCGGAACCAGACGGCCGCCAGCAAGGCAAAGAGCTGACCCACCACGAAGTTGACCTGGGAAGGGAAATGAAAATGCCGCGTTAGCAACATAGACAGGAACTGCTCACTTGACGCCATCTAAAAATTCTCAGGCCCAAAACACTATGTGATCATAAGATCTTCCATTTTACAGAAGAAACACACAAAAACCAGGGGCCTTTCCGGGGGGACAAACCCCAATCCAGAGTGACGGGCCAATGCACAGTCTGTGCTCACCTGGCACGGACAGGTGGCGCCCAGCTCGGGGAAAGGCCTGCAGGGACACCTGGAAGAAGGGGGAGGACACAGGGTCCGACACGGAAGGGAAGGCACGGCACCCTGTGGTGTGCGGGGAAGAGAGAGGCTTGTTGGATGACTTGGGCCACCCCGTAACTGGGAGAAAACAAGAGCTCTGGGTTTCTCCAAAGATCCCAGGAGTCGAGGTCTGGCCATGGTCCCCGAGGGCCTGGAGGAACGCGCCCTCTCCCACTGGGAGCTCGTACCACTCCCGGCGAGGAGGCAAGGGGATGCTGCTGGCCTCGGCCACCCCTTAGGGAACCGTGGGAACCAAACGTCTCGGCTCCGGGGGGCGGGGGGGTCCCGAGGACAGCTCGGGAGAGGGGATGAAGGACATCATGATGGCAACAAAGGACGGAGCCTTCAGAAAGCAGCGAGGGGCAGCATTCACTCCCGGGCTCATCAGTGTCAGCGCTGCCTTCCCCACGACTCGCTAGGGACCGCCCTGCTCTTTGCGGAAGTGAGAAGTGTGCTGGCAAAGGGGCTCTCCCCTCCCCTTCAACACTCCCTTCACTCTAGCAACGCAGTAAGCCAAAGGCTACGGGTACAACTTTTACGGCATTTAAAGCCTCAGGAATGATCTCCATTTCACTCCTATAAAGTATTCTCATAAAATCTTAAGGAAAATATGTCTAAAAATGTACAAAAGAAAAAGCCACCGGACATTAGGAACTTAGAAAAACCACACAACCACCCAAAAGAATCACTGTTTCAGGGGCCTCCAATATGAACAAATCGCAGCGTCTGTGTGTAGATGCCGTCACAGGCCCGCCAAGACATCTCCGCCCGAAAGCAGACAACTACACGTGCTTTCCTGCACTTCAGGGAGAAAAACAGCTGGACACTACGTGAGCGTCAAGCGTTCTTGGAAACAGGCTCAGTACAAGCAAAACGTCTTCCAGCAGGTCCTCCGCGCGGCTTCTACGCTACAGGAATAGAACAGGATAAGCAAAAAGTACACATGAAAAATAAGTATTTTGAAAAGTACGTTCTTATTTTGAGAGAGAGGGGAAGAGAGGAAGAAAGAGTGGGAGAGAAACATCGATGTGAGAAAGAAACACTGATCACTGGCTTTTCGTATGCACCCTGACTGGACCGAATCCACAACCTGGCCATGTGCTCTGACTGGGAACCAAACCCAGTGACCTTTCACTTTGCAGCTCTCTATCCAACCAACAGAGCCACACTGATCAGGGCTGAAAAATAAATATTTTGGGTATTAATAACTACTCACATCTACAAAGCTTCTTACAGTTGAAAAGCTTTCAACTGTCTCTAATTCAACAAAACTATACAGAGCATCTTCTGGGCAAGGCATAAGAAATGAAGAAACGCATCAGCCCCAGGCTGGCCGGGGGGGCTTTAGAGTCCAATGAGCAAGGCAAGCATGTGCAACTCAGTCACTAAACACTGAAAACTAATCAAACTGGACACTTCCAATCTCTGCCTTTTGCTGTATATCATATTTCAATAAACATTTTTAAAAACATGATTGCCAAAATGAGAAATTTGATGATGTATAAATCACCCTTGAACTTGGTGGCTTAAAGTAACATTCCTTCTGTTCTTGATCCTGTCATTCAATCACAGCAGGCAGGGAGAGCGCGTCCTGCTCCGCCCAGCTCGGTAGTGCACTGAACTTCTGTAAAGGTTTGCCACGTGTCCAACGGCTGAGCCGGCTGCCATCTGAGAGCTGAGCAGGGGCTGTAGGTTGAAACACCTATACGGCCTCTCTGTGTGCCCTGAGCTTCCTCACAACATGGCGGCTGGTGTGACTACGAATAAAGGAAAACCTCACTCCGAGTGGGGTGGCGATGCCCTGAAGGAGTTCCCGTGCCTGCAGCACTGGCTGAGGCTCACTTTACAAATCTGGGCAGAAGGAAGCTTACTTTACTACCCCAGCAAAAGGGGAAGAGTTTCCCCTTACCCGGCCCCAGCCCAGCCAACGAGAAGCCACTGAGAAGCCACCGAGAAGCCACCGCCACCCTGAACTCTCACTGTCTACCCACGGGCCTCTGTGGTTAACAGCCCCTCCCCACATCCTCCTTTTTCTCTGTAAAAGACACTCCTTTGTTCCCGGCACCTGCTTATGGTCACCATAGTTGGCATGCACCGAATTGCAATTCCTCTGCTAATCCCGAATAAACTCATTTTTGCTGTTAAAATAACTGACTATTTTACCCATCCGGGTTCAAGGGGAAGTGGAAAAAATTCCTTGCTTGGTAGGGAGTGACTAATACTGAAAATACTGCTGTGACCATTTCTGGAAAATAAAATCTACCAAGGTTGAAATATAAAGTTGAGAAAAGTCTCCAAAAGGCATGGGTGGCAGGAGAGAACACAGAATTCATCTAAGACGCCACTATCCAACAAACAAGAGTTCCAAAAAGAAAACAACAGTAACAAAGACAAGGGAGGCAAGAAGTCACCTAAGAGATAATTCTGGAGGATTCCCCAGAGCTAAAGAACACTTACCAAGTATCCACACAAAATGAACTTTAAGAACATCAAGGACAATGGAAGATCCTATGAATTTTCAAGAAAGAAAACGAGGCCAACACACAGGTAAGAGCAACGGCAGGGCGCCCCAGAGGCAGAGCACACCTGAACTGGGTTGTTTGCCGGTGACATTTTAATTTGCAAGTGAAATCATGACCAGAAAAGACCAGGAAAGCCCCAGGGTGAAGAAAAAGAAAGGCTGCCCCTGTCGGAGTTAAAATAGGTCATGTTCTCCCCACTGAAAGGGGCAGGAGCATAGTTACAGCTTTCACCTGTCACCTGGCACAGTCAGGGGCTAGGTGACAGACAACATCATCAGGACACAGAAACTGCTAAAATGAAAGCAACGTGGAAAATGACAGGGAGTTCAGATTTAGCAATGTCACCCAGAGTAGGAAGACGGGAAATGGCTCACGGCTGTGCAGTAAAGGTCTCTCACTGACTGGGGTTTACCGCGTTAAGTTTTAGGGACATACATAGTCTTCCTTAGCACACTTAATTTTTTTTAAATTCTATTTATTTATTTTTAGAGAGAGCAGATGGGAGGGAGAAAAAGAGAGAGAGAAACATCCATCGGTTGCCCCTCACGAGCCCCCAACTAGGCTACCTGGCCCACAACCCAGGCATGTGCCCTGACTCAGGATGGAACCGGCGACCTTTCCGTTCACGGCCCGGCGCTCAATCCACTGGGCCACGCCAGCCAGGGCCTTGCTTTTCATATTAATGAGATTTATCAAAAAAAAAACAAAAACCCAACTTTACTGTATTTTTTCAATGTTAATTACTCCCACTCTGTCTTTACTTTTTAATTAGAAAACACACTTTGCTCTGCACACCGTAAATCATCCTTCGCTTCGCCAGAGCCTGACTTCTTCACCACTGCCCATCAACAAGGGGAGAAGAAACAAAGTGACGCCTGTATAAAATGAAACATCCAGGGTGTGTTATTGTGTTTAGCTCGCTTCATCGATGGAGCAGAAACTAGTTTAACTACTACTGTTTAAAAAATTGTTTAAAAAATATATGTCCACTTCCCTTTCTTGATGTTTACTTTTTCACATCTCCTCCATGATCTAAAAAGACTGGAAAGCACAGCCCTGTGTCCTGACCCCAACTCCGCCCTCTCTCCACCATGACACTCCTCTCGAACATCTACCCAATGCCTGCTGCACGCTAACATCACCTAGTTCAGCACCGGAGATGATAAGTAGTCCCTTCCCCAAGAGCTTACAATCTAATCTAGTGAGTAAATAGAAAAAAAATTGTATCAAAGTCCAGCGTGACGCCTGCTCTAAGTAATGATCTACGCAGGTGCTGTAGCAGCAGTAAAGGCGACCCGTTACTGGGCAGTCATCATGTTCCAACTCTTTCCAGAGAAAACATCTTGTAAAGGGCCACGACACGACAGGTACTATTTGTAGGGACCCTCCCAGATCCCACATTTCTTCTACTGTGACACTCCTGCCCCCACCCCCCATCAGAGGAGACGTGACGTCACTAAACCTCTGGGTCTTTCTTAGACCACCAGCCTCCCACAGCGCCGCCACGTGGAAAGTTTTGGAGCAGCTGGGTCCCTTCTGGGGGAAGCTGCAGGCGCCCAGCCCTGCCCACGCCGGGGGAGTTACAGAAACTCAGGGAACAGTCCTTAGGAACTCCAGGTGGCAGCACGTCAAAGGTACACAGTCCAACCCAGCTTGTACCGGAAGGCTGACAATCAGATCGATGTCTGCCTGGCCCTGCATCCCTCTCTCAGCCAGGTCCGAATCTAGCGAGGGAAGCTCACTCACCACCACAGCCCTGGAACACCAACGCTGCCACCACCTCTATCTGACACAGCAGGGACCTGAGGCTTTCGTGACGAGTCCCAGGTCTCCTGCCTGGGAAGCAGCACTATCACCATTTGAAACCGCTGCCTCCCAACAAGAGAAAAACAAGTTCCCAAACTGATATGGATTAATCTTAAGCTGAAATACAAAAACGGAAATAGAAGTTAAAGCTAAAACACGTCATCGGTTTTCTCATTTGCTGCTGATAAATTGCATTTGGTTAGAAACGAAACCTAAAAAACAGAAATCGTCACCAGGTTCATAGTTTATTCATACAAGAGACAAGTGTCTACTGAGCACCTGCCCTGTGCCAGGCACTGTTCCAAGAACACGGCTTAGTCGGTGAAGAAAGCAAAGTCCCTGCTCTCATGGAGACTGCATTTTAGTGAGAGAAACAAACAACAAACAGGAATGTGCAATATCGAGATGTGTAACATAATAGAAGGTCAACATTTTAAAAAGCAGACGAAAAGAGCCCCATGACAAGAGGTTCCAGTGCTGGAAGGGGACACTGGACAGGCCTCCGTGCGCCATTAGAAAGCTGCACGAGGTAAAGGGAGGAAGCCACCAGACACCCAGGGGGCAGGAATGCCAAGTGCACAGGCCCAGAGGCTGGAATGTGCTTCGAACATCCGAGGAGCCATGAGAAGGCTGGTGTAGATGCCAGCGAAAAGAACCTGCAGAACACGCGGTCGGAGGGGCTGGCGGGGCCGCTGCGACTGCTGGGAGGGGCGTGCCATGTACTTGGCACTGTCTGTCTTCCTTTCTTCACAATATATTCCCTAAAGCCATATGAAACTCTGTTTCTCCCTCACCTGCAGCAGAAAAGTCAAGGAAGTGTGGGGTTTTCCCTCTTATTCTCAGAAACATGAGGCAGGGTTTGCTGAAAGGACAAAGGACAAACAGGAGGGTCTGCTCAGTAGCCACAACGCCCCATTTCAAGCGGTTCACCGTGGCCCTGTGCATACGGCAGCAGGTGCCCTGCCTCAAGTGTCCCGTCAGTGCCACACAGTCCCCAAGGCAGCAGCGTGGCCCTCCTCGCGGTGAGCCTGCCTCTCTCAACACTGAACAAACCGCAATGAGAACCTGTAAGCAAACGCCACGGAGAGGTTAAGCATAACAGTGAAATTCTACAAGTGCTTTTAGGTAACTGATTTGTTTAAAAGAAAAAACACCCTGCTGGTAGACTTCCAAATGGTCTGAAGGCTTAAAAATTAGTTTTTCTAAAATTCAGAAATATCACCACCATAAACTTTCAGGCCACACCCACACCAGACAAATGCAGGCAGGACAGGCGCTCCCCCCTTGGGGGGGACAAGGCAGACCCAGGCCCTGTGCCAAGAGCTCGATCGGCCCAGTGGGGGAAGGGCCCAGGAAACGGCCACTGACGGGACCCATGTGCAGAAGGCCCCCTCGGCGGTAAAGGCACCAGGTGTGACCCGCCCCTGGCCAGGAGCACAGGTAACTCCTGTGCGTGAACATGCAGGTGCCCGAGAACAGGGCGAGACAACTGCTACAGGGTCTAAGTGCAAAGAAATAAAAGGAGGGAAAGTGCAACTAAAGGAGAAGATAAACAAGTAATAATTTAAGAGAAAAAGGAAACGCTCCTGTAGTTTTTCAAAAGCCAGTGATTTTAAATATTGTTTCAGACTCAGGAAACCCCCTCCCCTAAGGAAATAAACAGGTATATGCGTCCAATGTACGAATGAGGCATTTTACTGTGAAATCATGAGAGCAAAAAATTATACATGACTAAGAAATAATTAAACGATAATACATCCACGGGACAGACTATTATATAGGTTTTAGAAAGCAACTTAGCAGAACTGGAGATGGCTGTCAAAAAGTGAAAACCAAGGTCATAAAAATTTCATATTCAGTATGAGCCCAACTCTGTTTACCGCCACTGCCACCACCCCCCCCCCACACACTCTCTTAGCGAAAGTCGTCTCTGGGTGGGATGGTAATGGGTGATTTTAAATTTTCATCTTTGTAGCTTTTTGTATTTTATAAACTTTACACAGCCAATGTGTTACTTTTTAAATCAGAAAATACACAAACTAAATTCAGTTCCCTATTAGGATACATACCACATTAGTGAAAATACAAGTGGTATCGAAAATGCGCAAATGTCAAGCCTACTTACATGTTAGAAAAGAAAAGAATCAGCTCCCAAAGACCAAAACAAGAAATACCCAATTCCCCCCACTTCTCCAGCGGCAGGTGGGCCGCAGTTAGGCCCCACTCTCCGCTCCGAGTCCGGAGCCGCTACCTGGCTTGGGCTGAGGTCTTGGCCTGTAAAAAGCCAAAAAGCTTGATGCCTTGTGCTGCACATGTCTAGCACCCCTGAATGTAGCAAACTCAGTGACCACTTGGGATGGCCTACTCTATCATTTCTGATCCTTAAAATCAGATAAACAATCCAAACAATGCTTTTTATTCACATTTATTGTTCATTTACAAATGTTAACTTTCAAATACACATAGATAAGCATTCTACATTTAACTTAGAGTGAAATCACCTTACATGACTACATATTTATCAGTTAAAATATAAATACATGATTGTTATTACAAGAGTAAAATGACACAAACTCGTGAGTATAAAAACTATAAACAGGAAAACAGATGAGCTAATATGAGTACTGAGAGAGGGTTCGACTTTAAGAAGAACATTAAATGCTCTGAGCCAATGCTATACACTTTTTTAAGGTCTAGAGAGATTAGATTATAATTCCATTACTTATAAAACTGTTCAGTGTACTAACTTAAAACAACCTTTTAACAACTGTATTCAATTTTTATCTAGTTCCATTTAAGTCATGAAAATGACTTTTTTAATGAAAAAGCTCTACTTGGGAATGTCACATGTTGCGCGCCGGCGACCAAAGGCAGCATCAGGAGCCCCGCCATCCCGGTCTGACAAGGAGCAACACCCCACACTCACACGCAAACACCCGTACTGAACCGCACACAGGACGAGAGCATGTCAGAAGCGCGAAGGACAAGGCGGAGGGCCAAACGGCACTGAGATATCTGAAACATACTTTGTTCTCACTCATTAACTGAACAGTCTTCATGAACGTGTCTGAAGAACAGAATCCCTACTGTTTTGAATCGAGAAGGGGAACGAATGTGTGTGGAGTGACTGCAGGGCTCTGGCGGTCGCCTTGCGGAGCCGAGGACCCGGATTTTGAGACCCGCTTGGCTAATATTCAGCTTTAGCTCAGTGTTGATTTTAACACCCAGCCATTAGACACCTGGCTGAATGTGGGACTCGGCAGGCCCCCGGACCCACGCCACCTTAGGTGACACACCGCCAGCACTCCACGCGGTCTCGCCACGCTGTGTCTCATGCTGGACACACAGCCAGCCGGCGAGTACGATGAGCCCACTGCGTCCACAGAAATGGCGCTTAGGGCGTGCCTGGCAGCTTCTGTCATTGTCTCAGCTGTATTTGTCAGGAGAACATGCTTACTACTAAATCAGCACTTTTTTATTTTTAGTGCACGCAGATAATGGAGGCAAAAAGCAATAAATCTTCAGACAAATGCGCCAACACCACCACACTCTGAAGCCGGCAAGGCTTGGCCACCAGCCTTGCAGCGCAGGCTCCCTCCCAGGAGAGCTGGAAACCCTCGTGCACGAGCCCGTGAACTCCACATCAGAAGACTCGGGGCCACGGATGCCTAAGTTACTAAAGTGCCACTGCTCAAAACCCCGCCACACAGAGAAAGAAGGGTATGTCTCCAGCGATGGAAGAGGTGGCCATGGAGAAGTGTGCTCACTCAGACGACTTCCGGATTATTCCAAAAGTTTGCGAGTGCCAAGATGACAAACTCATGAACACCGCTGTCCAGAAATGGAACTTGGCTGCCTAAAAACGAGCAAGCGCCCCATCGCAGGGGTGTTCAGACTGAAGCCCCGTGACCACCCACCAGTGTGCCCAGAGAAGATGTCATTTCCCAAGAGCGGCCCGCAGCACAGGTGCTAGGCGGCGGCCACGAACATTTGCAGAGTGCCCGGTGGCACAGGTGGGCCAGGCTCAGGCGCCCCGCGCGGCTTGTAAGTGACGCTAAGTGGCAGAACCACAGCCGGAACCTGCGCTGAGTCCTGACCCCACGGTCTTGACCACCAGACTCTTCACGTATGAAACACCTTCGCTTTCTCATCAGCCGCGTCACCAGGTCCTGCCCATCTGCCCTCTGCCCTCAGCCGTGCACGGCCTCGCCCCAGCCTGCCATCGACCGATGTTTACTGAAGGAGCAGGCCTGCCTGCTGTCCTTTGAAAACTGTTCTCTCGACTAGAAGCTGCACTTTTGCTGAGTCACCTGACACATGTGACCTTCAAGATCTTGGCTCAAACGTTACTGGACCCTGACCAATCCGACCCCAAGATACAGCTCTTTCTCCTTAGATGATTCCAGACTGTGGTGCAGCCTGCCCTGCCCTCCCGCCCCAACAGAGCTGTAGCTGGGCACAGCTCCAGATAGGAGGCATTTACCAGCCACCTCCGCCCACCTCCTTGCCACCATGTGACAAAGCTCCAGCAAGCAGGATATGAGCTGAAGTGCTATGCATGTCCCACTTCTGGCCAACAGCTGTCACCACGGAGGTCCTGTCCCCTTCCTGTCTGTTGGATGACTGGAAGGCTCCACATTCTGAAAGCCAGAAAGCAGCAGCAGGACCGTCACCTATGAACGAGTCATGGTCGCCCATGACCTGGCCCCAGCCTGGACCTTCAGAAACTTCAGTCAGAGGGCCCAGCTCTCTGTGTCGGCAAGCGCCGCAGGGGCTTCGCATGCCACGCTGAGGACCGCTCCTCTGAAGCCAGCCAGCCTCAGGCTGGTGGAGGGCCCCACCCTACTGCTCTGCCACCGGGCAGAAGGATGTGTCAGAAGGAACACAGGTCTTTCTGTGACCTGTGGAGCAGAGCTGATATCCAGTGATCTGGACAAACTATCCAAACTATCATGTGAGAAAAATTAAAACAACTGTCAGGCTTTCTCTTCCCACTGGACTGGAAGCTCAAGAGCCAGAGCACCAGCTCTCAGGCATCTCAGCACCTTTCCAGGACCGAATAAACCCCGCCCGGACCACAGGCTCCACAGGCAGCATCTACACATCTCCTTCCACCACCACTGCGAACATCTAAAGTGAAACCGACTTTCTTTTTAAAAAATGTTCCAAAAGTGCCAACACTCACTACAGACTGAAACTTCCCTCATCGACACCGATCCTCAGAACAATGCCAGTTTGTCAAAGACTCGTCCTCTACACCACGACTGCTGGCCCAGTCTGCTGGTCCCAGGCTTCGGAGAGGGGTGCCGACCTTGACCCTGCCCCACCCCCACACGAAGTCACAGTGCACACAGAACACTGGGCGTCCCCTGCTGACCTTGTCCTGCAGCCTCTGCGACTGTTCCACAGACAGACCACTGACCAGTCGCTAGCCCAGGAGGCCCACCTCGACCACACACCTGGCCTCCCCCGCTGTTCCCCCTCACGTGACAAGAGCCAAACTCCAACACCATGCATTTACCAAATATGGAATCAGGGATCAAAAATAGGGAAAGCAGTTTAATATCTTCAATATTTTCCCGAGTTTCCTACTTTCAATAAAATCAACACAAAAAGGAAAACAGCTCAAGACCAGCCTTCCGCAGTGTCCCAGTCCGTTTTACTGAATATCTGTGCTGAAATGATCCCAACATCCTTTGCCTTTAACATTCTAAGCAGGAGTTTAAAAAAATCTACCAGTGTTTTCTACCAAATGCCATATTCCTAACAAAGTTATTTTGGAGATTACTTTCCAGTCCTACATGGTAAAATGCCTGAGCTGATGCCAAAAACCTTCTTGGAACAGCATATGTTCCCATAAATTTGTCTTTCCTGTACCTTAAAAGAGAATCTGACCTGTAGGATGAACCCTTCCAATCCATATCAAAGCTTCTAACAAGTATACAGATTGACAGTGCCCAAATCCTACTCTTCTATTTTGACTAGTTTATCAGAATTTCCACTCAAATCTAGTGGGAGGTTGAAACTCAATGTTGTAAAGCCAAATTTACCAAGATTTTCCTTGATCAACAGTGGCTTTAAAAATATTTTCCAAGACCAAAAGGAGAAGGTATAACTAGTCTTATGTTACAGGACACGTGCAGGGACCAGGATTATAATCTTAACGAGTCAGGGCCCCTGACCCTGAACTGTCACCAGAGACACTAAATGCCAGCCCTGGGCTCTGCCTTCATCCTTTGGGCTCTAACTCAGACACCAAAAATCCCCGTCACTTCTATTCTCGGTTTGCGGCTAATGTGAACAGCTGTGCCGTCCTCGTCTGAGAAAGGCATGCTAACACTCACGATGACACGCAAACTGGGCGAAACGCAAACTCCAAAGCCCGGACACTTATCGCAAGATAAAGTATTCTGGCTAAAATTTAAGACACACTCTTAAAAAACTGAAAAGCTGATAGGGGCTTATAGGTAATCAGGACCTTTCCAAATGTTACTTTTCCCCCTACTAGCTAGACTTATTTTTTAAAATGTCACACCCCAAAAAAGAGCCTTGGCAACGTAGACCAATGACCATTTGTTAACAGCGGACCTGCAAAAAGAATGAAAGGGTGACCATGTGCAACTCCAGCGTTCCCACTGTGGTGGGGACTACCTTTCAAGGTTATTCCAAGATGTGACCCTTTCTGAATGAAAAGAACCAATCAGATGAAATTTAAATTAAAATTCTGGCCCTGATCAGTGGGGTTTGGTGGGTTGGGCATCGTCCCACAAACCGAAAGGTCACTGGGTCAATCCCCAGTCAGGGTTGTAGGCCGGGTCCCCAGCCGGGGACGTGCGAGAGGCAACTGTTGTTTCCCTCTCTCTCTCTCTCCTCCCCTCTCTCTAAAAATAAATAAATTGCCCTGGCTGGTGTGGTTCAGTGGACTGAGCACTGGCCTGTGACCCAGAGGGTCGTCGGTTCAATTCCCAGTCAGGGCACATGCCTGGGTAGCGGGCCAGGTCCCCAGTAGGGGGCATGCGAGAGGCAATCACACACGGATGTTTCTCTCCCTTTCTTGCTCCCTTCCCCTCTCTCTGAAAATAAATAAATAAAATCTTTAAAAAAATAGATAAGTAAGAATCTTTTTAAAAAAAGAATGAAACTGCTTCATGCGTAATTAATTACTCCTTCTTATGTTTCCAACTTAAAATTATTTTTAAAAAGTTAAATTTCTGTTGGTCAATTCAAGGGTGACATTCCTAAGTGGTGAACTACAAGAATGGCATTCTCAGCTACTGGATGACCAGGGATGGCACTTACTGTCTCTGGTGACAGTACGGGTCGCCTGCTGCACCCTCTGCCTGCAAAGTCTCTGAGCTGGTCTGCTGGTGTTGCCCTGCGGCCTTGGGACAGGAGAGTGGGCTTCACGTGGGACTGGGCATCGCCAACGAAACAGAAACTGCACCTGCTTCCCGAAGGCCAGTAAGCTAAACCGGGCCAAGGTGTATTGTTCGGACTCAAGAAGAGAAAACTGTTAGCCAAACTTTTTAACTTGTCAGAAGAAAATCCAGAATCACAGTTTCCCTTGAAAAATCCATTGTGGTCACCGTGAAGTGAGCGGGAGCTTCTGGATGGTCACACTGTCCACACCTCAGGAAATGGCCAGTCCCCTTTGCTGACGGTCCTTGCCTGCAGCCCTGCGGACACTAGGACTGCGAACCCTGTTGGCATTAACTACTCCACCGAACCTGTAACCGGCTCAGCTAAGCCACACTTACAACAAACAACACTCCCAGGGTTCATTCATAAAACTTAATGCTGGTCTCAGGCACTTGAGTGTCTATACAACTAATTTCTAGAACATCACTGTAGGTCTTTACATTTTTCTTTGAAATTTACTATTGTTAAATTAGACGCATTCAATGCGAGCTTTATTTACTGAGCACCTGTCAGGTGAGTGCTCCTGAAACTAGTGGCTTTGCAAAAGGCAGAACCCCCCCTCTATTCCGTTTTAACAAGGTATCACTTAACCATCTCTCACATTTTGTAGCTCCACTTATAACTTAGTTTCAAAAAGAAAATAAAAGAATTCCAACTCTTTTGCTTGTTTGTATAGCAGAAAACTATTTTATCTTGATATACATGCACTAACTTAAAAAATATGTAAAATTATATAATATATACAAACTGTGACCTTCCACAAACACCTAGTTTGCAACACAAAACCTCTAAGAACTAAGAAGGCTTCCACGGGATTAAAACAGAAAGGATGTTTCTTGTTTGCCCAATGCCTAGAAAGGAGCAAGCAAGCCGGCCAGGGGCCTGGGCCTTTAAGGGGTGAAGTCCACCTGATTGGCAGCTGGGGGTGGGGGTGGGGTGGCCCTGGCTTCTTCTCTCCACAAGACACTGACCGCCCACGGGAGATCTGCTGACCCCTGCTAATGGGCAAAAGCCAGGTGCTCTCCACCCCGGACTAGCTGGTTGGAGAACTGACTGGAGGACGTGGGGGTATGTCCCCAAGGAGCCCTTTTGGGGCCCCCTAAGAGCAGAGACGGCAGGATGCAGCAGCCTCTGTAAAGACAGTTAAACGCATGCCGAAGCCTTCGTTTTTCTGAATGTCCTGATAACAGACACTCAGACAAAGCCTCTCCTGCCAGTCGACCCTTTGCACTCACGCTGAAATCATTGTCTAGTTGAGAATGCCGTCCCTCCAGTTACCCTCATTCCCTCTGAGGGATCAGTCACATTTCCCCCCAGACCCTCAATGCTCTGCACATCCCCATGCAAGTAACCCTCCTGAAGAAAAGAGGTCAGCCAGAAGGGACACTCACGCTTCCTTAACGAGGAGAGACGCACTGTGCCGTCCGCAGTGAGCCTCGGCCCGGGACCTGGCGCCCCGTAACCACGCAGCCAGCAGAGGCGCAGCAGCAGCCAGCTGAAGAGCCCGCCCGAGAAGCCCTGCAAAGACGAGCGCAAAAGGGCCCCGTCTCCTAGCCCAAGGCTGTGAGTGCCAAAGAAAGAGTGACAAAGTGACGCGTTCCCAGGATAAAGATCCCCGAGGGCCCCTGGGCATCAGTCCCACTCAGGAGCTTGCCTGCGGTCACGGCCACGCCTCCTGGCCCATTCCTCCCAGCGGCCTTGGTTTTGGAAAAGCTGGAAACCTGCTGCATTAAACCGCAGCCCCCTTCTTCTCTGGCACACACCAGACCCTCAGATATTTGCGAAATGGATCACTGAAAACTAATAGATGGAAGAACCTGGGCGACGGGCTCAGGTCTAACACAATGCTGTGTCCTCTGTGACCCCCGGCAAAGTGCCCGCCTAGTTAGCGACACCCAGCACTGACTGGGCTCTCACAGGCTCTGCCCTCGACCTGCACCCCCTCCTAAAGCCACCCACCACCCCAAGAGGCAGGGCTCCCCCTCGCCCATCTCACAGATCAGGACATGGAGACTTACACAGGCTCAGTCCATGCTCAGAACACACCGCTCACAAGGGGTCAGAAGGCTTTGAGGCATCTAAACTCTTCATCAGGCCAGCCCCATGTACTGCAAACACGCTCCACGCCAAGGAGGGTCTAAGCATGAGGGTCACAACACAACATGAGGAAGAGGAGGGAGGCCCTGTGCTCGGAGGGTCTCACGGCGTGGCAGGGAGACCTTAAAGCAAGCAAACGCGGAGGTGCCGCGGTGCGATCGGAGCAGTTCGAGGTGGGAGGGGCAAGAGGAGCTCAACGGGGCAGCCAGCTCGCTGGAAACCAAAGGGGTCGCCTGCCACTACTTCCGGAGCGGGAAGTGCCCGGAACCGTCAAGGGTCCTGTGGAAAGACCCCCAAAACAAGCCTGTTAGCTCCTCGCCAAGAAAGACTGATGTGGGTGGCCCCGGGCCTTGGCTCTGCAGGTGCAGAGGAGCGGCAGAGTCCAGAGCTAAGGGAGCGGCCGGCGGGACGGCCAGCCCAGGCACACCAACACTGTGGCACATAAAGAGGAGGCACAAACAGATGGAGGCTCTACCCGGGGTGCCGCAGCCTGAGGCGGAGACATGTCCTGACCCCGAGTGCATTGCATCTTATACAGGCAATGAAGGCTCGGGAAGGGAGAGCTGAGTGACTGGAAAACACAGGACAGGTCTTCAAAAGCTTTGCCAAGGAGGCGCAGGCTTTGGCTGAACACCGAAAAACACAGGCGCGCTGGGTCAAAAAAAAGGGGAGGGGTAGAGGCACGTCAGGCAGAGGGAACAGCTTAAGACATGAAGTTAAAATACGGGCGCTACACTGACGGGAACTTGAAGTAACTGAGCACGCAGTGGGCCCGGATTAAATCCCAGCTGTGGCGCTTCTACACGCGTGGCTTGCAAACCGCCTGCCCCTGTCCAAGAGAGGGTGAGGGGGCAAAGTGGGGGTGCGAGGTCTGAATAACAAGAAAGGAGCCGGCAGCCCTCGAAGGCAAGGACGCAGCAGAAGCAGGTGGGACACAGCCTCGCCCGGGGCCAGCCCCACAGGCAGGAAGGGCCCCAGAGGCGGACCTTCGACAGTGTCTGCCCACACGGCTACGCACGCAGTCACTGGAGATGCGCGACAGGGCTGTCCGGAGAAGCGAGCGTCACCCCGCTGAGCGTCTGTCCTGTGTCGGGCCCTGCCGCCTGGAGAGCGCTGTGAACTTCACTCCCCAAACCCTATGGTTATGCTGCGACTAGCACAATTACGCTGCGTCACATTGTGGAGGTTCTAAACCAACTGCTTACATGCACACATGTAAAAAAGACATCAGGTTTTTATAACCCTTGAGTGACAGGGAGGCTCTTTGAAAACGCGGCCAGGTAGCTCTCCACCTCTGACCGGTGGTGGTCAGAACCACAGGTTCCTGGCCCTCATTCCGGAGGGCTGGGTAGAGCACCTATATTTTTAACAACAACCCCAGGTGACTTCTAATGCGAGTGGTCTCAGAGCCATGCTTTAAAAGTGCTGCGACAGGCAGCAAGGACGTGGCTGATCGGTCCTGCGTTTCTCGAAGTCTGCCAGTGGGTCTGGCCACGCGTGTTGCAGGCCCAGCCCTGATGACGATGGTCATAAAGTGACTAGGAATTAGGAAAATGGAAAAGCAAGCAGACACTATTCTTTCCAGTGCATGGCTAGGAAGGAAGGCAAGGAGGGCACACATAGGCCTGACAGGAGCCCCCCGCCCCAGGGTCCACCAGGCAGAGGGGTGATGCGGTAAAACACAGTCTGTCAACAGTCAGAGCGCTCAGCGTGGGACCGAATGCCCTCCTGTCCACTCTCTACCTCACTCTGTGCCCCACAGCATCCACCTGCCCTCTGAGGGGCGTGCCAGCAGCAGGTGAGGGAGGTGGGGGCGGGGATTCACCAGCCCACAGCCCCAGCCCTCGGCGCCCCCGCAGGCAGCACTCCCACGGCTCCCCTTTGGGAGGCTGCCCCCCCGGCGTCTTCCCCGTCCCCCCGGCCTAGTGGGGCTGGCACTGAAGACTATGCCTGTAACCTGCCCACATCTTAGGACTAAATGATTCTTGAAGTTTCCTTGGTTACCTAGTTCAGTCGGTCTCCTCCCCGAACCCTGACTGATACATATAACATTAAACAGAATACGAACACCAAATCCAAAATGCTTTTGTTGTTCAAATTAGCAAGCGGTCCCATCAGATGGCACTCAGGAAAGATTTACGGGCCGACGCAGGCCGGAAGAAGGGTTAGGGCTGCGACAAACACGGGAAGGGGACATGTCCTTCACACCGGCTCAGATCTGCCCCCGTCAGCCCTCCCTCCCACTTTCCCACACCTGACATTTACCAAAGACTGGCTTCAGGCTTCAGCCAGGTCATTTATAAAATCATCAGGTGACTGCTCTTCGGAGGGCCGTGTTTGCGGCTTATTTTATAAGAAACCTTGCCGAGTTCCATCACTGCAGAGCCCCACCTGTTACACTGACTGCAGGCAGGGGCAGCCGAGGGTGAGCTGTTTTGATTGTTTCTCTGGAAGGTCAGCGCCGACAGACCACAACAGACAGAGGCTTGGGTTATTACTGCCTAGTGAGGCAGTAATAACACAGGGGACAAAGAACTCTTGAAGCAATAAGGAAGCAGAAAAACCACTTTTGACTCCAAACTCCAAACTGGATTTCAACCCTGTCCGATCACAGCGCGGGCATATGACTGAACCTGGGCCTCGCGCCTTCCATCCCTAAAAAGGAAGCCCTAAAGATGAAAGATGGAACACCTATGAACTCCCCAAAGAAAACCAGAACATAAATTCCAAGTATTGTGTAACTTAGGAAGAGGCAAGAACTGCGTACTCAATGCCGAGAAGGGCAGGCACTTCTCAGAGACTGTGTCGGTCCCCACGGCGCTCTACGAGCAGGTACTATTTGCTGTCTTCATTGCACAGATGCAGAACCTGAGGCTTACAGAAACATGCAAGAATTTGCCAGAAAGCACAAGGCTGGCAGAGTCTGATTCTGCCTGCAATCGGTCCCGGCGTCTCCCCAACACCTCCTCAGAGCTAGCTCCTACTGATAAAGGGAACGGGGAAACCCACGCACACTGCCAGTCTCAGGGCACATGGCATTCTGCTCAGCTGCTTCCGATTAAACAGAGAGGCCGTTTCAGCCCTTACTGTTGAGCCGTCTTCAGAATGTATCAGTCCATTTCCTCCCCTAAGCTTTCATTTATATTCCCTCCAACTTAGTCCAAAAAGAATTTGGGGCAACTTCCTTAGTTAATGAAACAAAGAACTGTGGGACTTTAAAACTGGGCGCAACACACATTTTACTGAGGAGCAAACTCGCTTGTGTAAGTTAGGTTAGCGACAGGGCCTGAAATACAGGTTAGGTTCAAGCTCCCAGCCCCGAATGCCCCACTGTGAGCAGGACTCTGCCCCAGCAGGTCGTCTGGGTACTCCAGCGGTCTTCTGAAAAGACCGGTGCTCTTCACGCGTGTAAAAGTAGACATGAGAGACAAATTAAACACTACGTTCCAAACCTAGAGCGTCCAAATGGCCATTCCAAAATAAAGTTAGTCCTCAACTGGCTTCTTTCGTTGCCATTCACCTTCTTCTAAAATTCATATTCCTAAAAAGGCTCAATACCGAGAGCTTTGCTTATTTCTTTATCGATAAAAGGGGTTCATCATAGTACAGAATTGGAAGGCGATGAAAGAGGTTAATGTTTTCTTTTTAATTTCTTTTATTTTTAGACAGATGGGAAGGGAGAGAGAAAGAGAGGGAGAGAAACATCAATGTATGGTTGCCTCTAGCACGCCCCCTACTGGGGACCTGGTCTGCAACCCAGGCATGTGCTCTGACTGGGGAATCGAACTGGTGACCCTTTGGTTCACAGGCTGATGCTCAATCCACTGAGCTACACCAGCCAGGGCAGGTTAATGTTTTAAATTACTCTTTTCCCTAATATATTACTTCATTTCACTAACCATCTATCAGGGGTATCCAACCCGTGGCCCATGGGCCACATGCAGCCCAGGATGGCTATAAATGCAGCCCAACACAAAATCGTAAATTTACGCAAAACCTTTCTCTTTGCTTTTCAGTTTTTGTTAGTGATTGTGTATTTAATGTGTGGCCCAAGACAACTCTTCTTCTTCCAGGGTGGCCCGGAGATGCCAAAAGGATAGACACCCCTGGACAGTGTGGGCGTGAATATTCAAAAAAGATCCATCAGCAAACTGACCAAAAAGGAAGCTGTTTTCTATAAGCCTCTGCACCTCTCTCTCACACAGACACATGCTTTTCCCGGCCCCATAACAACCAGCACGTCGGCGTTGGCCAAGTTCTTTCCCTCCACCCTCTCCTTCAACAATATATTGGCAGCCCAGAGCTAAAACAATGATCTACCAAAATGTTTTACCACGTATGAAGACTATAAGTTAAAACTGATCTTTTACTCAAATATATATATTTTTTTCCTGAAGCTAAATATTTCAAGCCTTGAATTTTATCTGACTTCATAAGGTGTTGTGAGGATTCAATTAAATGATATAATGCAAGTGAAAACATTTGGAAACTGTAACGTGTTACCCATTAAAATTATTGCCTGATTTTACAGGATTAGTAATATACAACAGGTTGTCCTTCTCCTCCTTCCTCCAAACCTTTCAAAATACCTGAGTCTCCCTCTTGCCCCTCTCCTCTCCCGAAAAGTGGAGCACATCATCCCTAAAACAATGACCCTGTCTCCAGACAGGGCTGTTCAATAAGCCAGTCTCATTCCTAATGGGCCATCTGCCAGGCATGTCATCCCGGATGTCACGTCATTAGGGAAGTGTACTCTAGTTTCACAGTAATTACAGCATCATAGAAAATAAGGAAACAAAATGGTTAAAAAGGAAAGAAACAGATGTTTCTTTACAGGTATTAGTTAATAGATGTTAACTAGACTTATTGTGGTAACCATTTCACAATCCATTCAAATAACAAATCATTATTTGTACACCTGAAACTGGTATGTTATGTTGTCAATTATACCTCGATTTTTTTTTAAAAAAAGGGCCACCCCTCATGCACACCTGGAGGCCAGCTTGCAGATGCTTCAACAGCATTTTCTGGAATGAAGAAAACCCAGCATCTCCTGCACGGTCCTCATCTGCAGTTTCTGCACTGCTGGTTTTGCAACAGGAAAAGACATAATAAAACACATCTTTCAAAACCCTCCCTCCTCCCCCCAAAAAAGGAAAGAAAGAGAGAGGCAGGGAGGGGGCTACCTCAGTCTGGTAACTCAGAGACTTAAGTAAATCAAAGGCAAGAGAACAAATATGTCAAAGTTAAAAAAAAATAAAAGGTTGATCTGGGACCTGTGGTTATCCCCTTCTGTTTGGCGCTCCCCACTTTCAGGTCTTTGAATGACCACATCAGCGGCGAATAAGAAACACGGCTGCGTTCCGCGGCTCCCGTGGCCCCTGACGCCTTCAGCCCTTGTCTCTGGCACAGCTCTCCCTTGGCCCCAGCCCTCCGCAGGCCCAGCCTCCACGTCCCCTTTTATGATTACCGCCCTTGAAATAAAATCACCTGACTGCAAGGCCTGGAGAGGGAGAACATCGGAGGCTAGGTATTTCCTGTCCTAGAGCATCACAGAACCTCACTTGATACTAGATTTTGTATTTTCATTTAAATTTAAGGCCTGCTGAACAAATGCTATGGTTGCCTCAAGGTCACACTGGAATTCCAGGAAAGATTAAACATCCAGGGGTCTACGGTGAGGTATTTCACTCCTCCTTGCCTGGCCTTCCTGTCACGCGTTTACGTTCTCCTTTCCCTCCTACCTCGCCTGCAACGGCCGCCCTCATACAGGGCGGGGCAAAGGTAGGCTCACAGTTGCGAGTCCACGAAACACAGGATTTATTCTTGTATTATTATTTATTAATTATTCTATTTTTTCTATACAAACAACTGTAAACCTACTTTTACCCCACCCTGTGTTCCATACATGCCAATAAGTTCTATCATTTCATAAAGTCTACACTCTAGTAAAAAAGCTGAACTTTTTTTCTGGCCCTAAGGTCCTTTTCTTCCTCTTACATCAAACTACTACTTTTATAATCTCCTAAATTTTCAAAACTGTTAATTAGTACATGCTAAATTAACACACTAACAAGTTATATTTTTACACTTTGCATTTCCTGAGTTTTCCTTTTCCTGTTAAATCACACTATTTGATTACAACCAATTCTTAGCTTTCTCTAACTTGGACTCAATTATTTATATATTACAAACATTATTTTCTAGTTTGCTCAATTTAAAAATAATGGGCTAAGTGACTATTCATCCAATTTTACAATAAGAGTTTTCTGTAATTCCAAGTGTTTTATCAACAAAAAGTCTACTCTTCAGTGCTTCGAAGATTTATTATCACTATATAAAAAGTTAAGGCTTTTGTTCACATTAATTCAATATTATTAAGACTTGCTCAGAAAAACAATCCAATTAAAAGAATGGGCAGAGGACCTGAATAGACACTTCTCCAAGAAGGACACACAAAGGGCCAACAGGCACATAAAAAGATGCTCAACTGGCACCAGCCATCAGAGAAATGCAAATGAGCTAACCACAATGAGCTATCACCTCCCACCTGTCAGAATGGCCGTCATCAATAAATCAGCAACAAGTGCTATTCGGGATGTGGTGAAGGAATGCAGGCTGGTGCAGCCACTGTGGAAAACAGTATGGAGGCTCCTCAAAAACTTAAAAATGGAACTGCTTTATGATCCAGTGATTCCACCTCCTGGTATATATTCGAAGAAACCCAAAACGCCAATTCAAAAGGATACACGCAACCCTATGTTCACTGCAGTGTTATTTACAATAGCCAAGCTATGGGAGCAGCCCAAGTGCCCATCAGTAGACGAACGGATAAGAAAGTTGCGGTACACACAGACAATGGAATACTATTCAGCCATAAAAAAGGAAACATTACCACTGGCAACAGCATAGGTGGACCAGGAGAGTACGGTGCTAAGTGGAGTAAGTCAGAGAAAGACAAGTACCTAAATGTCACTCTGACATTTCACTCACATGTGGAATCTAAAAAACAAAATAAACGAACAACAAAGCAGAAACAGACTCACAGACACAGAGAGCAGATGGCTGCCGGAGGGGAGGGGGCTGGGGGCCTGGGTGACAAAGGCGGAGGGACTGAGAAGCACAGGCTGGCAGCTACAGAACAGTCCCAGGATGTGAGGGACAGCGCAGAGAGTATGGATAACGGGGCTTAGTAACTATGTTTGACGCTAGGTGGGGACTACAAATATCGGGGGACACTTTGTAAAGTCTATGACTGTCTAACCACTGTGCTGTACACCTGAAACTAATATAAAAATATCAAAAAAAAAAAACACTTGTTTAGAGAAGAGAAAACAACTCAAAATACTATACGCATGGCTCTACAAATTCAGAGCAGTCCCCAGAGAATGAGGGCTGGCCAAAGCACCAAATCAAGACTGTAGATAATAAAGAAGGGAAGTCAAAGTCTAAGTCCTGCCACCTTTGCTGGATCCCTCTGCTGTCTCCGGGCTGAAAAGAACTTGCTCTGCCCTGCTGAGATGTTTAAAGGAGTTCATTAATATTAAATCACTCTTAAAAGATAAGCTTCATATAAATTTAAAGGTCTTAGCATAGTAAGGAAAAATTTCACCGTGGGAGGGGCAGAGGGAGAGAGACAGAGAGAATATGAATATACCTTTCTCCCTAAAATAAACCTTGCTCCTCATCAGCAAAAAAAATTCTAAGCTGGAACTGCCCCGCATGTGCTGATACACTAGCAGTAACCTACTTAAGCCAGGGTGTAGGTCATACCCTGTACTTCAGAGACATAAGACTCGCCACGGGAACCCCTCAGTTCTGATGAGCCTATTCATAACCAGAGACAAGGCTCATTTCACGACGGACACTTGAATCTATTAGCGTGATACCCATGATAATAGTTCAAGGTGTGTGGGGGTTCGGTGTTTTGCTGTGAACCCAAACCAATGTTATGACTAAAAGAGAAATAAAGAATTCAGATTTGAACATAAGGTGGATTTTTTTTTTTCTTTAAGCAGCAGAACACAAGGCAGTTAGTGTCTAACGTCGGACCCAGGAGTTGTCCCGTCCCGCTGCTATGAAAGGGGGTCTGGATGCAGAGGAATCCTGTACTGTAAGAGGAATCCCCGATGACATCGATGACAACTACGCAATCAGGAGGTCAGTACACCAGGGTCCCTTGTAAAGGGCAAACGCTTCTATATCGAGCGCATCTGAAATCACTTGCTGCAAAATTTCCAGTTAATTCCCTGAAACTGGGGGCTAGAGCAATTAATTATTCCCATCAGCAACTTCCCTAAATGTCACTCTGACAAAATACTTGCAAACTTTCTTTTCTGAGTAATCATGGCGCTGCTGCACCCATCCGAGGGCTGTTTATTTCACAAGAATCCTTAGGCCTTTCATACAAACTCAATCGGCCTCCTTGAAACGCCACCCTTCCCTATAGTCAAAGGCTTTATTGAGGGGTGGGAAAGAAGGGATGGGGTGGCTGCCTCTGGCTACAAGGTTGCAACTTTCTCACCTAGAAATCCCTGGATTATTAACTCTCTCTGACTTTTCTTCATAACCTCTGTCTTCCCACACACTGTTGCCTCTCTCTTAAATTAGCGACGCCTCAACACTAACTGTCCGACAGCGCTGACCCCTAGGCGGTCCCCTCGTCTAGCGCACACCCTCCACCTAGGCACATCCGTCCTGCTTCCCCGTGGGGCAGTAGGCGCCGCGCACGCAGGACACAGACACCCGGTTTTTCCCGAAGCGCAGCCCTTCTACGCTGTCTACACTCGCGCCCACACGCACTGCCAAGTGGCTTCGAAACTCCCGGGGGCCGGCCGGCCGCCCGGTACACACACGCCCCTGTCCCAGCACGGCTGTGGCAGGGCGCAGGGCCAAGCATGCACGCGCGCACGTCGGTGCCCGGAGCCCCCCCAACCCCCCGCGGCACGGGCAAGGGCCGGATGGGGGCTGGGTGGGCACGCCAGGAGGGGCGACGGTGCCAGGCGGCGGGCGGACAATAACAGGAGGGTCGTCCCCTCCCTTCAAGGGGCGGCCCCTGCCCCAGCCCGCGCCCCGGGTCCCGCGCGGATGGCACACGGCCCCGGAGGGGGCGGCGCGGGCGCGATGCCAGCAGGGCCGCCTCGCGTACCTGGTCGATGGGCAGCTGCACGGCGTTGCTGAGGGGCTGCAGCAGGGTGGAGCCCGTGGTGCTGGTGGTGGCCATGGCCGGCCTGGCGCTCCGCCCGCCGCGCTCCGGCCGCCCGCGCGCTCTGCCGGGAGACGCCGAGGATGGGGATGCAACCGGCTCGCCTGCCCCCTGGCCGCCCGCGGTCGGGGCTGCGCGGGGCGGGACCGGGGAGGGGCCGGGGGCTGTGACCGGTTGGGCCCTCCCCGCGCACCCTCCCCCAGCGTCCCCGACCGCCCCCGCGCCCCGCGCCCGCGCCCCCGCGCCCCAGACAGCCCGTGCGCCCGCCCCGCCCCCCGACTTCCAGCAGCTTCCAGCCGCCCCCTCCCCACCTCGCGCGCCCTCGCGCCAGACAGCCCCGCGGCCCAATCGAGGAGCTGCGCCCCGACAACGGCGGCCAATCAGAGCACGCCGGCCCCGCCGCGCTCCGCCCCATGCCAGGCCCTGGCGGAGGGGCACGGGGCGGCCGTACTGGGCAGCGGGGTGTGCTGGTCTGCGCTCCCGCGTCCTCCTGTTGCTTCTCGCCGAGCGTCAGCGGCCCCTCCCCCACCTGTCTAGGAGCGACGGCGGACAACAGAGGGGACCTGGGTGGCCGTCAGACAAAGGGACGGCGTGAGGGGCGCCGTCTGGCCAGCCCTGGGCAAGTTGGGGACAAAGCCTGGGGCTGGGTCGACTAGGAGAGCAACAAGCCAAAAAAGTGACCTAGATGCAAAGTCTCTTTGTCTTCGTGAGTGCTGTGGGAAAGCGCAGCCTCGAGGCCACTTCCAGTTGTGTGTGCCTTTTGGTCACCCGCCAGCCTCCGGGCCTTCCAGAGGCGAGGGACGCAGGTGGGTGGACAGCCTCACCCGCGCCTGCCGTTTCTGAGCCTCCGTTCACCCCGAAGCGCTTCCTTCCCCAGACAGCCCGGGCAGGGGCGGGTGGTGGCTCGCGTGTCGTGTGCAGGTGTCATCTACTTGCCCGAACTTAATCGGTGTTGACTATTGTCTGGAAGACTTCGGAAGGAGAGGAAAGCTGGAGGAGAGTATTGGGAGGGCTCAAAATTCAAGGACGGAACGGTCTGAATTTGGGGAGAGGAATCAGTAATGACTCATGAGCGTTTAACCACAAGCTTTCATGCTTTGAACGCTGCTGTAAAGGTGTGTGTTAATGCGTAATCGCTACAACCACCGCGTGACCTAGGTCTGTGACCACCCTCCATTTAGCAGGTCATCTACTCGCAAAAAAGTTCAGTGACTGACCCCCAAGAGTACACAGCTAATAAATAGGGAGAGGATTGCGATCCCAATAATTTACCTTCAGTTCCCATCTTGGACACGAGGCCTTCGTCCTGACACACTAGACCCAGCCCAGAGTGTCTCATCAGCGGTCAGGTGTCCAGCCTCCTCGATGACTTCTGCGGAGTCAGGTGGTGAGACTGCGCAGATGGGACACTCGAGCGTCAAGGAGACACTCTGGACTGCAGTTGTTCCTCTGGAAAGGAGGCAGTGGGCTTTCTCAGTCCAGCCTCTTCCTGCGTGGCGTGCTTCGATCATTTGGTTAACTTAGGGGGATGAAGGGTAGAAGGCAGGATCAGCAACCAGAACTTTCCTTCTTCCGGGGGTTGGGTTCCAATAGGACTTGTCATCGGTTGGAGACGCAGCCTTCTGAATGGACTGCTCTTTGAACGCAGGATAGATAATCAGGACGTCTCTATTCATATAATCTTAGAAAATGTTGTGTTTTATCCTTTTTTTTTTTTTGCATTTTGGGGAAGTATAGAGAAAGTATACAGGTGGCAGAGTGCACAAACTGAAGGAAATTGGAAATGTTTAAAAAATTTTGAAAGATGAGTGTTGGGAACATATTACAGCCTAAACTAAAAGCTTAAAGATACGCTCTCAGGTCTAGAACAAATAATGTCTGCAAAAAAGAATTCCCATAGGTTGAAATTTTAGTAGCACATGATAGAACATATTGCAGTCTTTATTTGGGGTGACTACATAAAAGTGATATCTATAGTGGGGAGGATTTTAACCATCTGGAAAATTCAGCTGTGTCAGTCATAAAACTATAGGTAAAATATAGAGGAGTGTTAATAACAGCTTAAATTTGAGAATGAAGCAGGTAGGTTTTCAGCTACCTCTTTTATTTGCTGCAAGATATTGGGCAAGTTACTTAACCATTCTAAGCCTCAGTTCCCTCATGTGTAAAAATGAGCATAATGATAGAATAAATTATATTTCATAAATTATAGGTCTTACCTACATAAAGAGCTCAGAACTGCGTGGTGCATTATGAGACTTAGAATATATTAATTGCCATCCAAGAAACGTAATTCCGAAAATGGAAAGTTCTGCTCATATTAAAAATACTACATTTTCATGTCTTTAATGAAGAAACTGAGACCCATATTTTAAGCTAATAACTCAGTGATGATAGCATCAATTTGATGCAGGTCTTCTAACCAGTATCTGCTAATTTGACCCAAAGCCTTTAAACAGTGATGAAGGGAGAAAGAATTGAACTAATTATGTGTAATGCCTCACTGACCTACCTCAGATAACATCCATCCTATAAAAGTGATTCTCACATTCTTAATTCTTAAAAACAAACATTTATTGAGTACTTGCCAGATTTAAGGGCCTGTGTGGGGTTCTAAAAGAGTAAATGATGCTTGTAATGAAATTATGAAACAGTCACACCAACAAAATAGAGAGTGAAGTGTTATCAGAAAAGTACATATTGGGGTGATCACTTCGCAAGGTGCATAAATGTCTAATCACTATGTCACACACTTGAAACTCGTATTTGTATGTCAACGGTAATTGGAAAATCAATTTAAAAAAAAGAAAAGTACCAAATGAGGTCTTTTATTAAATGTTAACACCAAAAGAACACTTACAGGAGAAAGAAACTTGGCTGGAAGTCCAAAGACCTGACTTTTAGTCACGACTTTTCCACTAAATAGCTGTGAACTTGAAAATTCTGCTTCACTTTTCTGTGCCTTAAGTTTCTCATTGTTAAGTATGGATAATGACAACTCTTTGCGCTACTTCACAGGAGTATTATGATTTAGGAGCATGAAATTAATAATGGACTCAGCTATTTTAAAATATATTAGTAATATTAGTATTAGAAATAATGAGTAGAAAAGGGATTTCAATACAGCAACCACATTTTACTTAGGCCAAATTGTGAGAGCAGGGAGCAGAGTTCACGGATCATAAAATGACTGTCTCCCAGGGTCCTCGTCCTCCTACCTGGCCCTCCTCTCCTAAAATGGCTATAGTAATCAAAGATCGCAAAAACAAACATTTCCCTTCCCGACTTATTTTTAACTACGAATAAAGCACTCAGAAGACATGAATAATCCGCCAGCTGCTCTTGTTTCATAAAAACGGTCTGGGTCATGAAATTCATGTTCTCAGTCAGTTCCTTTGCCCGCTCTCCGACCTTACATCCTGGAATAACTTTGGTGATGAGAGGCATTGGAACGTACCTATCATTAAAGCCCCAAGCAACTGGTCACCCTGCTTAAGCGCTTACCAGCTAGCGTTAACCTGAGACCAAACAATGAAATTCAGAAAGCCACCCTGTAAGACCTAAGACAACTCAATTAGGACATCACAAAGCAGACGGAACTGGAGATAACAAACACAGGAAACAGTGGGCGACCCGCCTGGAAGTTCCAGCTCTGCTCCACCACTGACAAGGCCAGTGTGACTGCAAATCATTTTATCTTCAGTTTCATTGTCTAGACACAAGGAGACTAAAAAACTAAATAATTTCAAAGGTCCCTTCTTCCTAAAATTAATATGATTCCCAGCAATTTCTAGAATATTTCTTTCTGCCCGAACCTCCGTTCTGTGTAGGTTTGTTTGAGACATGCAAACAAAACTAATCACTACTCGTCGGTTTGAGAAGCACATTGCTCTCCAATTGCTCCCCGGGTTCCTGGGCTGCCCTACTTTGTCGCCTCTCTAATCAAACTTGCTTCTTGAAAATGCCTGTCATTCTCCGTGGCCTATGATGATGTCTGTGGTACATCTCTACGTCTTGTGGCAATGATCTGTTTTCCTCAGAGATTTATTTGGCTTTTTCACCTTTCTCGGACTGAGTCTAGTCTCAAGTCAAAGAAACACCCCCTTTGCACTTGTTTGTTCTGTAGGTATGCCATGTGAACCCCTTAGGTCTCTAAGGCATAGAAAAACTCCCATACATCCACATATTTGCATAATGGCCCTTGCATTCAGATTATGAAGCATCTTAAACGTAAGTCACCACACCTTCCCAGGTTTCATCATAATCACCATCTCCACCTGCAACACTTAATTCACCTACGTCAGGTACCACACAGGCCTCATTTTCTCAGCTCTGCTTAATAGTTCAGGTTACTTCTGTTTATCTATAATTATAAGAAGAGCTCCCTCCCTTACACATGCTGACATATCGCTTCTCTTCTAAGCAGTCCAGTCCGGCGACTCGGGAGGAGTTACACCCCCTCTTCTGATGCCAGTTCTGTCACAAAGAGAAAGTGGTGATTCTCCAGCCCCCCAAGGAGTTCCCCAGAACTCCATGTCCTGCTCCGGAAGCCATCGCTTTCAGCAGATTTTCCTCTCCGTGGGTAAATGTGTCTAAAAATGTGTTTTGTGGTAGGCATTTTCTGCTTAAACCCACCCTCCATGACTGCTTTCTCAGAGGCTCGATTTTGCTCTGTGAATCCTAATACCAGTGCTGAAGCCCAAAGCAGCGCAGAATTAGGAACGAGGGTCGTCCTTACCCTCTGTGCAAAGTCTGCGGTTACCACATCTAACCCAGTTCCCTTGCCAAAGACCTGACGTCCTGGACAGGTGACTCTTCTGGTTAAACATGAGCTATGTGCCAAGAAATGCCCTTATGATCAGATAATGGCTTGGTTTCGATTTCATCAAATTATATTTTAATTCCATTTGAAAGCAGATAGTTGTTCTCTCTTATTTGGGTTTCTGTGTGTAAATTCTGGTCTAGGCCTAAAATACTGTATAGCACGGAACACTTTTCTTATCACAACACATTTATAATAAAAATCTAGAATGAAAGGGATACCAGTTGTTCCCAAGGTAGCTTAAACCATTTGTATTAGATTTATAAATAATGGGTTGCCACTTTCAAAGTGAAGATTTGTAGACCAGGAGGGAATAACCTCCAGTAGGAGCCCCTTTCTTAGGTTCTGTGTGTGAAGTGCTCCCTCTAACTTTGTTGAGGTATGGGGGTAGGGAGGTGGTGTCTTAAAAACTACAGGTAAAGAGTTGGCACTAGAACCAGATTGCCTGAGTTTGAATCTAGCTATTATTTATTTGAGTTGGGACATGTTATTGAACCTCTTTGGGCCTCAGTCTTCTCACCTATAAAATGGGAATAGTAATGGTTTGGGCCGACCAAGTAACTTAACGCACATAAAACATGTAATGCTTTTCAAATTGTCAGCCCTCGGCAACATTAGCCATCATCACCGCCATCACCCTCATGCTCCCCGCCGTCATTATGGGAGAAGGGGCAGGTCTCGGAGTACATGGCCGTCTCTGCCATGGGTGCCATGGGTGCCATGTGCTAGGTAGGAGTGTGCGTTAGCAGCAAACGACTGGTTTTGTTGGTGTATTTCTCCAAATTGAGGGGGAAAGAAATACCAAGAGCTAAGATTTGCAGTATAAAGAGAACGTTAAATGGTTTATTACAGTCCTGGTCTGTCTCACCTGAAAGCATTAAGAGAGCTTTATATTTGCAGAAATAGATGACAAGTTTTGAACTTTTCCTTCTTAAATGCTGGAATCACTATGGTAAGTTAGGTTACTTTGTTTTTTAACTGTCAGTATCTATTCTGAGCCTTTGCAACCTACGCAATAGAAAAAGGATGCAAAAGACAAATGGTGATTTATATAAGGATTTTATAGGAAAGAACTACACAAATGTATAATTTATAATTTGGGGCATTACTTTGGGACACATTTAAGAATTATTACCCTGATTGAGGATTTTGAAAATTCCCGTACCGTTAGCCTTCATGCCTCTGTGCGGCATTTCTTTATATACCATTTCCAGATCCACAACCATTTGTCTGTTTTTGGTCACTGTCCAGCTGGTAACGGGCGCCAGGACCTTGATCTTACTGTGTAAAAGCTGCTCCATTCCTCTTGGTGTAAAATACATCCAGCTGCCAGCCCCTAGGTACTTACCTGAGACAGAGCTTAAATTTTTCCCCATGGGGTGGCCTGAGTGTCATTGAGAACTAGATTAAAGGAAAAAGAAGATGAACTAGGTATGTCTTACACAACCAAATAAGTCAGTGTCTCTTGGTGGCTTCCACAAGAACACCTTTGGGAGAGCCATCCAGGACACTTGTTTAAAATCCAGATTCCTGGGCGATACCAAAAACACAAAGAATCAGAATTTGAATAAGACAAAAGAGGAGATTGTTATTTTTAGTCAGGTCCCTGGAATCTGCATTACCAAGGTCCACAGATAATTCCTAAGCACACACTGAAGTTCAGGACCCAATACTCTAGGCTCTTACTCTGTTAAGAACATCATTTTAAGCAAATATAGAAACAATCACAGGTGCTGACTCTTCTACCAGAACAAGTAATTTAGCTAGGTTTTATTAAGTGTCTTTCCAATTTACAAATAATAAGTCTGTAACCCTTTTCCTATGTCAAAATGTTAATTAAATTCACTAATACTAAATTAGTACTAATAACTATGACAACTAATATTCCCAGGCCCATGTTGTTATTTAAATGAAATCCAAATTAAATACGCAGAATAAATTCTTATTGATTGCAATGGTAATAAAGATAAAGATATTAATACTCCTTTATATTTCTGGTAACTGGTTTCTTACAAGTATCAAAGCCTGCCAATTTTGAGATCCTGCATTTGAGATACAGCATTGGCCAAAACACCATTCAAATGCTAGAGCATTTGGGCCAGCAAGAGAATTTGGGAAGCAAAGACAATGTATTTACCACAGTGTTCAGTCTTAAGAGATTCATCTAGATCCAGAGCTATGAATAATATGCCTGTCTAAAGTCTTTGCATAGGAATGGTATATCTGGGATCTTTTTGAAGAAAAAGTAATTGTAGACAAATATTAACAAGATCATCCAGGGATAAAATGAAAAGAAAGAAGCAATTAAGAGGCCCTAGAACAGTGCAAGTATTTTTTTTTCCTCCTGCTTTTATTTTTTTAATGTCATTTTATTTTTGTTTTTCATAAAGTAATACATGTACAAGTTAAAAAAATCAAATAGCACAGACTTTAACAGAAAAAGGAAAGTTGCCTGTCTGGCCTCTCCTCACTCTTGATTTTTGCTTCCTATAGTCAACACTTTCAACTCTTATAACTGTCTCTACTGGTATTGACCTCCATGTTTTCTTTATAAAAAATGTTTATTCTACTTTCAAGACTTTTTCATTTTAAACATTATGCATTGACCACCTTACTATGGTCGATGAGAACACGGCTCTTTTTTCACCCTCTCTTCAACCCTGTCCTCCCAATATAATTATCTTAGCCCTGAGTTGAATAAATATTCAGCATTTCCATTATTATGGCCTCATAAATACTGCTCAAAGGCAGTCACACAGTATATCACAGTTATGTTTCCTCCACTGCTTTGTGTTTTTCCTAGAGTTAGCGTTTGCCTTTTCTTTTGCTGCATTCAGTTTTCTACCTGTCACTAATTCATCTCCAAATCCTACCACAGAGCTCTGAGACTTACCAACATAGTCATATACAGGGAGTGACCTATCGGTTCTGTGTTTTCCTAGGTGTCCTGGAACCCCATGTTCTCCTGTACCATTCCGGATTGGCTGCTCTCTATGGCCTGAAGCCAGCCTTCAGACGAGAATTTTCCTTTGGTATCATGAAGGGTTCCTCTCACTTCTCAATATCAGAACACCTGGATGCTGCCCAACCAGGAACAGTGCTCAGTCGCAGCGTCGGACTGTTCTGATACTGACCCCACCGCCATCGCCTCCTGCTATGTAGTACCTGCGGTTCTAGGGACCAGACAGTTTGTGCATTCTCAGCAGGGCAATATTGCCCTCAAGAAACAAAAAATTGTTTTGGGGGATGGGGAGTCCAAAAAATGGTGCTCTTATAAAACACACAGAACATAAACAGATAATACAGTGTATCTGCGGCACTGAAACTCCACAAGTGGAGGTAGTTAGAGAAAAAAAAGTCTAAAAAGGCTCCTGGGGGAGGAACAATAAGAACAAAAACGGATGAGAAACACCGAGATGGTACTACCTTTGCCACAGTCGCCCCTGAACATGTGACACCCTGTGCGGCAGCCACTTCCCACATCCCCACCTTCCAGGCCTCTCGTGGGGGAGTCTGTTAGATGAGACTCTGGTGACATTTAGGACCATTTCTGCAAGGGGGCATGCGAAACATGCTATCAGCTTTTTAGTGTTTAAAGCAGAGGAAGGGACGACCTGTGACTCCTGCCAAAGCGAGGTCTGGAGTTTTAGACTGAAACCCTTCGCACTTAGAATTTTTGAAGACAGTGCTCCATTTTATTGTAAGTTCCAAAGATGCCGCCAAGAAATACCACTTTAATTCCTGATTCTTGGTATGGGATCTGTTGAGGGTTTTTTTTCCCTCTTTCTCTGAGAGTTTTTGGGATATTCTTTTATCGTTGACTTTCTGAAGTGTTAATGACCTGTCTGGGGGTGAGTCTTTTCTGTTCACGTTGCTGGGTATTTTCTGGGCCCTTCTAGAAACACATGACCAGGGAAATTTCCTTGTTTCTTTGATAATTCTGTCTGCTTCATTACTTCTACTCTTTCTCTTTATGGAATTCTTATTTGTAAGATTTTGGACTTCCTGGATTGAGACTCTAAGTTATTTTTCCTCTGTTTTCCAGCTCTGTCTTTTCTCATGTAAAATTTTCTCAACTTCCAACCTTCTCCTGATTGGTTGATTTTTTCCTTCAAATATTTTCCATTAAATCATTCACAAAAATTATGTACTTGTCCCTCATTGAAAATTCTTACAATGAATAGAAGTAACAAAATAAGATAATAAAATATGCTTCACACAGTTAAAAATCTCATATTATGAGAAAGGGGATTTGTACAAGAGAATGCAAACGCCCAGAACCCACCCAAATGGATGAGCAAAGACAATGCACTCATTAACTGGCTCACTGTGTTTCATTGTTTACATAATTACTAAATCAACCACTTATGAAATATGCGAGAACATTAAGAAACACAAGATCCACCTTATGTTTCTGATTTTCACAATGCCAGCAGTAGACTCATAATAGCATCCTAATCAACCCTAATTTTTAAATGTTTCCAAGGTAAAAAAAAAAACATTCTCGTAGCCTGCTGGCTGAGCAGTTTTCGCTGTAATCACGATTCCCCTGTTCTTACAAGGAGACTGACACAACTTACCATCAAGTAGCATGAGTAATACACTTAAAGCATGAGTAAGAAAGAACACCAAACAAACATTGCTAAGAGTAAAAACTACACGTAGGAAAGTATTGGTTTGAACTTCTCTCTAATTGACTTAAAGGCTCATTAAATCAGCCACCTTTACCTAATATAAGACATAATACCATATCCAAGAATAGGAATTCACATATCAGAAGTTTTCAAACGTGAAACCCCAAATTCATATTTGTACACTTGTTCAGAATTATCATTTTATTAGAAAACAAAAACAAAGACAGAGACATATTTATAATTCAAAATGTCATATTATACACAAACGATGTTCAGATTTAAGAGTTGAACCAAGGTTACTTCCTCCTAAGTTACATTTGTCATGTACTCTTTCTTCCAAAGATTTCTTAAGAACATCAATGAGATTATGGTAGTATTTCCAGTGCCCAGTTTCTTCCTATTGAGATAGGAAAGTACAAACCTATCCTGAATAAAGATAACTGTCAAGATAGGGATGTAAACATTTTGTCAGGCAAACAATTTAGTGAAAAAAAAATTGACCTTTATCTTAAAATATATACAATCTCATAATAAGCCCCCTGGCCTTTCGGGTTGAAATACGTCTTGGGTTTCTAGAGAAGACACGTGCTTTATTTGAAAGGAAGGTTGTGAGGTATAGACTCACCAAAGTATTGAAAATCCATTAGTTTTTAAAAACTGAGACTGTGTCTGAAGATGTGAGCAATGTGTTACAACATGGACATGAATTCCACATGATATTACTTCTGCCCCTCAGTGGTATTCCTGTGGAAGCTGAAATATATCTTTGTCCTTGGGCAATGGTCTCATTTGATGGTCTGTGTAATATATTCAATATTACCTCAGATGTCATATTCACAAAGTCAAAAACTATAGTTCTATTTACAGAAGTAGTAGTGATACAGTCAAATGAACCATCCCTCTTTGCTGCTAACAAGGTAGAAATCCTGAACAATATTTCCACCTGTGGCCATTTCGACATCTGTCAAGACCGTGGCACAAGATACAATTGTCGTCAACCTTTAAAAAGCAGCAATGAAAGCCACAAGGCCAACTGTGGAAAGCCTTTCACTGTGGCGATGCCCCCTTATCTGCAGGGACACGTTCCAAGACCCCCAGGGGATGCCTGAAGCCTCGGATAGCCCTGAATGCTATGCATGCTGTGTTTCCTAGAGCTGCGATAAAGTTTAATTTATAGATTAGGTACAGTAGAGATTAACAATAATAACTAACAATAAAATAGGATATGATAACAATATATTGTAACAAAAGTTATATAAATACAGTCTCTCTCTCTCTCTCTCTCTCTTTCTCTGGTGACCAATCTGAGAACCAAGACAGCTCCCGAGTGACTAACGGGAGACACTGGACAAAGTCATATCCCGGGCGAGACAGAGTAGGACAGCATGGGGTTTCAGCACACTACTCAGAATGGCATGCAACTTAAAACGTATAAATTGTTTATTTCTGGAATTTTCCATTTAATTTTTCAGACCACAGTTGACCACAGTTATGTTAACTAAAACCACAAAAAGTGAAACCGCAGATAAGGGGGGCTACTGAGTCCCTAACGTGAGGTCAGTTAACCAATCCGAAGCACCAACTCAGTAATACAGTCGGGAAAACTAGAGCTCCAAGGTGACGGAAGAGCGCAGAAGAAGGTTCCTTCCGAGGTCATGGCCGTTCTCATGTTCTACACATGTCCCCATCTGGGAACGGGATCTGCTTCAACCCAAATGAAAAAGTACAACTAGCATTAATGGTCCCAATATTAGAAATTTTAGGAATTCCACTTCTGCCTTTAAGACTTCCGCAGGTGACAAAATCAAAATGAAATTTACTCGCGGATGGAACTGAGCAGCTCACTGAGTCTTTTACGAATATTTACACATCCATATGAAATGCATGAAATGAACAAATTCTTAAGCATTAGTTATTGTTCGTTTGTTTACAAAATCTTTGTGTTTATCAAAGAGATAATAGAAACGCATCTGACAGTGTTTCCACGACCTACCGGCCCCCTTTACTAAATGTCTAATTTTTACTTAATGCCCATATACGTCACAGGGGCTTTGACCACTGGAATGTATGATGCTCAATTAATAACTTTTCATTAGCTGAAATTTTGTTTGTAGATGTAAATAAAGCCTAAAGTATACTGTATAACAGTGGATAAAATATTTTCAAAAACAACTGGCACTTTTTAAGTTGCTAATGTAACAGTAGACTTAGATTTAGACACAACATGGGCAAAGAGCAAATCACAAGAGAGAACTTGTTTCAATCAATAAAACAGGGGACGCCTTTTATGTCCATCATTTTAACCTTTCAGTAACAAAATATATATATGACCGAGACTTCTTATAGCCTCAATCTGAAAAATGAGCGATCCTGGAAGGGGAAAGAAGACTGAAATGTTATGGGTCTTTCCTCAAAATCATTAGCATCAATAACAAAGTAAGAAATGACGATTACTAAGTGTGAACATCAAACTACCAAGGACCTCAGGCGGGCTTGCCGCCTCAGCCAGGAATCGTGCGAGTGTGTTCGCTTAGCCACATGGGGAGCTAAGGAGAGCGTGGATAGATTGATACAAAACCAGCTTCACTGCTGAGACACAATTCCAGTGCGAGGGGTGAGGGGCACGGGCTCTCTCGAGCCTCCATCAAGTCATTGCCGCGGTCTTCAGGGTAAAGGAAATTGTTGCCACAATGAAACAAATACAAGGATCTACGTGTGTACAACAAATTTGTTGGCTCAAAATGTCTCTTGTAAGATTGTTGGGTCCAAATAATTAAATTGCCTTTAATAGCTGCAGCCTGATATGTTATCAAGCATTTTTTAATATGTGGGAGCTTATATTCTAATTCCTAGCTTTCTGACACGTCGCTTCTAGAATATAAAATTGCTTTGACATAACCAAATATTTAACCACTGGTTTTAGAACAGGAAAAGCCACCTGCGGTCCTGGAATTGAACAAACGGGAAAACTGGGGCACAGAGATGTATGTTAATTTGCCCAAGTTCAGAGAGCAACTAAGGGGTAGCGGAGACATTTTGAGACACCTCTTCATGCCCAGGGGTCTTTCCAGACTAAGCAGAGCTCCGACATACTAATGATTTATTTTTTCTAAGTAATTAATTATAACAAAAGCTTAGAGAATCAAAGTTTGGGGGAAGAAGGGGAGGGGCTACGGAAGGGGACTTGGTTATTCTTTTTATTATTCTTTTTAACATGATTAAACATTCTTTTTAACATTGTTAAAAAGAATTATTTTCCGGTAAGGGCAGAATAACACCACCAATAACAAGGCACAAGTTTGCATTTCAACATAAATAAATAAAATCTTGATTAAAGCGGCAGGTGAGAAAAAGCCTTTTTCCTGAAAATCCATTTCTTTATCTGGTGCCCGTACGACACTGCACTGTGCACCAGAGATGGGGCGGGGGGCTGATGCGAGACCCGGCCTCTGCCCGTCAGGGCCCCAGTGGGAGAGACACAGACACCAAAGGCTCATCCTAACCCAAAGTGCAGCCGGAGACATTCCAAAGGCACCACCACCCCATCCAGCAATGTTTGAATGCTGTTCAGTGAGGATGTAGAAATAAAACCGTGAATAGAAACCTTGCAGACTCGATAATATTTTAATCTTATAAAAAATTTGGCAACGGAATATACGATGTGTAGTCTATTATACATATTCTGTTTATCTTGGTTTTATTTTTATTTTTCATATTTTTGTTTTAAAGATTTTCCAACATACACAAAAGTAAAGAACAATGTCTTAAGTGCCTGTCATTCAGCTTCATTAATTATCAACATGGATCAAAGTTTCTTTCATCTATATGCTCCTTCCCCGTCCCCAGGTAGAGAACTTGAAAGCAAATTCCAGATACTATATATTTTTTAATCTGTAAATATTTCTGTTTGTATGTCTAAAAGATATACACCTAAAAATATTAATGGAGACTTAATATCATCTAATATGAGTGTTCAAATTTCCTCGATTGTCCTGTACACCTTCGTTACTTTTGTTCGTTTGAATCAAGGGTTAGTCAAAGTCCCTGCACTTTGTTTTGTTAATATCTCCTCTGTCTCCTTGAATGTCTAAAAATCCTCCCTCCCTTTTTTCTGATTTCTTTCTTTCTTCTTCTGATTATTTTATTGCTGTTGTCGAAGAAATTGGGCCATCCATTTTGTACAGACATCAGAGCTGGAATTGTCCGGTCTGGATTTGTTCCACTGCATCCCTGCGGTGGCGTTGAGCGTCTATTTCTCTGCATTTCATTTCACCTGGTAGTCAGAGCCAGGGCCTCAAATTCGGATTGGATTTTTTTTTTTTTTTTTTTGGACAGGAGTCTTTCACAGGTGGTAAGGTGTGCTTCCTATTGTATAACATCAGGAAACATACACTATTTGGGTGTTTCCTTTTTGGCCATGTTAGAATTGTTCAGTGGATTCGGGTGTTAATGGCCTGTTCCTTCCTTGACAAAGCTCCCATCAGCCTTGAATTAATGGCTTTCGCAGCTGTGATTTATTTTTAATGCAATGCTTTGATAATTTGGTGACATCAGATCTTTTCTCATTCCCTGACTAAAGCCAAATCCTGCCCAGAAATACACAGATGTAAGTAACACAGCACAATAGAAAGAGTGGGGAATCTTCGTGTGAGCTGATCCGGGATCTAACTGACTAACGTCCCGCAAGCCGCACTGCGGTCTCATTTTCCTCGTCCGTGGAGCCAGGGAGCTGCCGGACAGCCGAGTTCTTTTCCAGCTCTGGAATGTTGCGGCTGCTGTTTCCCGATTGTCACGGGAATGATCTGAGCTCCAGAGTCAACAGTTGGCCTTTGCCTGGGTGTGTACATGGCTCCCACCCACTTCCCTGTCTAAATAGCTTCACGGGTAAGAAACCTGGGGTGAGATTTTTGTTTTTCCTGTTGACTGGTGAATGAAATGAGGCACTCCAGCTGCTGACTCTGCAGGTTCTGAGTAGGAAAACCAGTATTACCACTCAGGGACAGCGGTGAGAACCACTCTATCAGCTAATCAAGCTTCATGGTTTTCTGAATGGTATTTGACATTTAAGTCAATTAGGTGTTTTAGAGGTTTTAAAAGGAAACAGCCCTGAGTGTATTTGGTCATAGAGAAATCTGTTCGCTAATTCTGATTTTGGTGTGACAATAACTACAGTATTATTACCATATCCAGACGCTGAACTTTTCACTAATTGTCTTACTTCAAAAACGATTGCTGTACATCTTATATTTCTTGAAATATAAATAAAGTAATATACTTTACTTTATGTGCATGTGATTTGCAATATAAATGTACACTATATACCAAAAAATTAACAGTGCCCTTAACTCCATAATTTAACATGCACATTGTCAAGAGAAAATATTACTCGTGGCTTTCAGTTCCAAGGAAAAAGCAAACCCATGTTGAAAGAGCCCCAGGAAAGGCAGAGAGATTTCTGCTGTCTGAGCAAGGCCTAGCTTAAAAACTGAACACAGAAACACCCACCCCTGTCCCATAAGAGTTGTCTGCATTAAAGCCAAGGGAACATTCTACTGACCTTTTATGAACCAGAGTGTCCTTCAGTGTCAGAGAAGTGTCCCCATGAGAGCCACCAACATGACCCTTTGTTTCACCCTGCAAATTTAGATTCCCTGGAAAGAATCTGGATTTAAAACTCTTTAGCTGAGAGCTTCCTCTCGTGTTGTCATCTAGAGAGCAGATGATATTTTGTGTTTATTTCCGATCGTCGTTAGCAGAATGAGAAGAACGTTAGAGGTCCGAGGCTCGGGGGGCGCGACGAAACCTGGGTTCATCCGTGGACTGCCTCAGACTGAAACATGTTCTGGAGAACACTTTAGTGCTTAATATATGTTATCCTTCTGAAATATTTATAGTTGACACACATTAAAGAAAGTAAAGCAGCTTGAGGTTCAAAGTTTTCTTCCTCTCAGTCTAGCAAAATAGGCCATCAGCCAAAGAGGAAGGTTTTTCTTCTGAAGTTTGGAAACAACACTGTGGATTAAGACCTTTGGTGTGAAGAGGATTTTAGCTGACACCGTGGAGGGGTGCAGACGCAAGAGAAGGTCTCGAGAACCAGGCTGCAGAATCCTTGTTTTGAATGAAAAGGGCTCTGGTACTGTTTCCTAAAACAGGAAGTTACGAAGCATGACACTCAACAACCTCTGTACGGCGAGTTGTGACTCACAGGGATGCGGTAACGTGGGACGGGCCTCCCAGCCGCTCACAGGAGCACCTTGGAAGAGAAGGTTAGAGGAACAGGTGTTAAACACTTCCTGGACTCTTGATGTTAAACCCAACATTTCAGAATAATGTCCCAGTTGTTTTGGGGAACAAAGGGAGGAAAACAAACCTGTCTCTAGGATTCTATACTTGCATTCTGCCTTCTGCTAAAGGACAACCAGAGCTGGACAGGACTTAGAGCGATGGAGATAGGTTTCATTCAGAACTATTGCAATAGGAGAAAAGAGACCTCGGATGGAACGGGGCTCCATTCTGAATACAGCTCCTTCGTACTGAAGGAGCGGGGGTGGGGGGCTGGGGGCAAGGTGGGTGGAAAAGTACTAGGAGGAAACCCCAGGGGGGTGTGCGGTGGGGGGATTCTGGCTGAGCTGACCCAGCAGGATTCTTGCTGGAGGCAGGTGGGGGGATCAGCCATCAGACATCCGGGGCTGGTGAGAGATGAGGAGCTGGATTGGATATCGATGCGGACCAGATATCATCAAGGGTGAGAGTTCTTTCGAAACTGACCCAGCGGACCTCTTGCTAAGACTGGATAATGGAGAGACAAACACGGAAGCAGAAGGGTGGGGACCCATTCAGGGGACCCCAGCTGAGTTTGGTCATGGAGAGAAACTTTGTCACTTCTTTCAGAACAGACTTCATGCAAAGTATGATAACAGTGCTGACTGTAATAAAGTCATTAGTCTAACAACAAAAATAAAGTGACAAGGTACTGTAGTAAGTGACGGGAGATAAGGAAATAATTAGAATAGAAATCTCGGAATGAGAAAATCTACTGCCAATAAGCGCAGAACCAGCTCTGAGTTTCTGGAAGGTGGAGACAGTGACACACTTTTCACTTTCTCTGCCCTAGTAAACGACAGAGGCCAGTTCGTCCCGAAAAAGCGATTCCTGGCTCTGGTATCTGAGCGAAACTACGCCAGTGTGCGCAGGACATGAACAGCGCTCCGGGCAATGGCCTCCCAGGAGTGTCACAGAGAAGACGTAGAAGTTCTTCGTGTAGCCGTTTCTCAGGTGGCCTTTTGATAAACGCTAAGGCGTAATGAGAAGTTTTCTTTCTATGGCGAAGGTGCCGAGGGATGCAAGCTGAGTCCATGCTTTCTAGGGATTTGATTTGATCCGGAGATTAAACCTGGAAGGCCTTGAGGAACAAGGCCCTTCAGACGCCACGCGTCTCAACTTGACATGAACTTGATCTGGACCATTCAAAGTAGCTTCGGCCTGTACTAAGCAGCTGCAGGACAGACAACCAACTCTGCAAAGTGAATGAGGCCCCACACTCCAGTTCCAAGGTGGAGGCAGCCGTCTGTGACACCCGGGACCCTGGGTTGTATTCTTACCGCCTGGAAGGCCACACCCTTGTGTCGTATAGAGTACTTTAGCCACATAGAATACTTATTTTTCGGATTCGGCTTTTTCTACTGGAACATTTGAAAGTCAATTTTACATAACGGTTGATTCAAATCGAATGTCCCTGGAGATTATTTCGAAATTTTTCCATCATTGTTGAAAGTGTATCTTTTCAAATCTTCCTTTTAGTCTCTGATATCAGCCTTCCCATGAAGTGGTTTCATCTATTGTACTTCGGTATTATATTCCTCCATAGTATTCCAAAATTATCCGTATTTTCCTTTATTAAAAATTTCACAGATATCACATCAGAAAGATAGTTCACGAGATACAGTTGAAGAGATACTTGGCAGTCAGCACTGTTGTATGCCTAGTGGGGGGTCACTAGGGGTTTACTTTATCCATGCGATGTTTATCCTCTTAATTTCCTCCTGGAAGCAGAGATACAGGATCCACTAAGACTGTGCCATTACCCACATGTGGTATTTAAATTTAAATTCATTAAATAAAATTTCAAAATACAGCTCTACTAAAAATTCAGTTGCGCTAGACACATTTAAAGTGCCTATTAGCCACATGTGTTCAGTGGCCAGAGAATAGGACAGAGGAGAAAGAGAGAGAGAGAGAGAACATTTCCATCATCACAGAAAATTCTACGGCACCACACGGCTCTGAGAAGTGAAATGGGCTAGCCGTGCAAGAAACACCCCCTGTAAGGTCCCAGCGGAGTGGCTTTGTGGGTTTGGCCTCCCCTGCCCCTGTTGCTACGTATCAGGAACTTTCAGTGTTCGAAACGCGTCCCTGTCCCCCCAGGAACTCAGCCATAAGCCTCGGGAGCTGCTCTTAAGGCAGTCAGCTGGTGGCTTCAGTCTGCCACTCACCTCTCTCGCAGTTCCACAGCCCTTGGGACCATGGGTGGGCAGTCGCGGTGCCTCCACACGCAGAGCATCGTGGCTTTGATAACAGGAGTGGCCTGTCTGAAGAAAAGGAGAGGGTGGAGGGTGGAAGCTGAGGCCCCTGATGGGGGCTCCCCATAGCGAGGCCCCTGTGGCGGGACAGGGACCTGCGGACCGGACGCCGGTAGGCCGGCAGACGCCTCCGCTGCCCTCCGAGCCTGGAGCCCCCGTTCCCTCTGAACCAAGTGCACCGCTCTGGTTGCCACTGCTGCAGCTTCAGCTCCTCGGTGGCCGGCCGGGTCCTCTTCTTCACAGGTAGGGGGCTGTCCTTTAACAAACTGCATGGTCCGTCAAAAGGCCTCCCGGCTCGATGTTGCCAGGGCCCGAAGCCGAGGCTGTCGGGCCTTAAATCGTCCCAGGCAGAGGGGCCGCTTAGACTGTTCAGCTCCTCTCCATCCAGGGGTCCCACCCGCTCTGCCCAACCCTGGCTGTCATCCCCGCCTTGGGGTTGTTCCTCTGAAAACCCCAGAGAGCCAGAACCTTCGGTACTCTGTCCAGCACGTAAGGCATTCCATCCCTTGGGGAGGAGGCCACTCCTCCATCACATGAAGGGCCCGTCCAGGCTGCACGGTTGCCACGGCAGGGGCATGTGGCGGTACAGGGCCAGCAGACTCTGCCGCAGTCCTGCCCCCTCAAGAAGTGCACGGCCACCCGACCGGGAGCTCAGCCCCACCGGGCGCTTTTGCTCTCAGCCCGAGAGTGATAGGGACACGCCAAAATTCTCCTCCCCTTCCCAGCTGAAGTCTCTCTTTGCCAGGCACGGAGACAAAACAGAGGGACAGAGGCTGAGCGGAAGGTGCTTCACAGGCTTCTTGCCCCATGACCTCAAGGACCACTGAAAAAGCATCTTTGTAATTTTCGTTCTTTATAAAAGTGTCCATGGGTAAATTAAATGTGAAGTTATCTGAAAAAGTCCCAAATAGAACCTTATTTGCAACAGTATAGAAGGCTTTGTCTTGTGCACCGTTTTTTAGACACTGCCTAATCCGGGTACGGATAGTCCAGTCTCTCAGGTACCAGCAGGTGGGACTGTGTCAGAGTTTGTAAAGGCAATACTGGGCATGGTCCGTCTCTCCTCGAGGTGAAGTGTTGTCCACAAAACCACGATATTGTCAAAGAACTATCAGCAAGGCGGGTCCGCTTTTTCTCTCGCTTCTCATTGGCAATCGTCCACACGCACGGCAGAAGGCAGACGCCTGTCGCCTGCCAGGGGGAGCTGGGGCCGGGGCGCCTCTGCCCCGGGGATCCCGCGCAGCCCTTCCTTTCTGTCTTGGAACTGCTCACCTATGTGCGGTGCCCGTATGCACGTATGTAATGAAATTATTTTCTCTTATTGATCTCTCTCGTGTAGGTGTCATTATTAGACCACCTGAAAGAAACTTAAAGAGTAGAGGAAAGATTTTCCTCCCCACAGGGTAAAAAATGTCTCTTTATTTTTTTTAACACATGCTATAGCAAGGAATAATAAAATCCAAGTAACGAGTTCTTTAAAGACTCTACCAGCTTCCAGTTTAAATCTCCTAAATTGAGAAAGGCTCTTTCAAATATACCTTGTTTTTATTCTGGAACTCTTTGGAGTCATTCATAGCTAAAGTGTGCAGTTAATCACCAGATTTTAGGGATATGTTTTCATCAATGAGTAACAATGAGTCCCTAATGTAGGTCAGGTATTTGCATGCATTTTCTGTAAGTAAGTCTGCAAAGTAGCTATTATTCCATTTTAGAAGTGAAGAAACGGAGACTCGGAGAGATCCATTTCCATAGCATCTCCTGTTAGTAAACTCAGTCTGGGACTCAAACCTATGTCCACCTGATTCAAAGGCCTGTGTTTTTTCTTGTTGAATGCCTTTGGTTTATGAACAGGTTCAAAATCAAATCTAATTTTCAGAAACGCTCGATATATGGTTTGATTCCGTGGGCATTTAGAGCTTAGGACTCTCCTCCAAGGTAGGAGGTAATTTTATTTTATTTATTTTTTAAAGGTTTTATTTCTTTATTTTTAGAAAGAGGGCAAGGGAGGGAGAAGAGGGAGAAAAAACATCAGTATGTGAGAGCAACATCAATTGGTTGCCTCTTGTACTTGCCCAGACTGGGGCGAACCCACAACCCTGGGCATGTGCCCTGGCACGATAGCGAACCAGTGACCTTTCACTTTGCAAGACAACACCTGACAAACTGAGCCACACCGGTCAAGGCGGTAGGAGGTAAATTTAAAGCAGTTGAGTCAGGTCCCCCGCTGCAGGTTTGTACTTGAGGGGCCCTGGGAGCGCCATGGGCAACAAACATACCTGCTGGGTCTGCAGGCGGGGCCGCGGGCGTTTCCTCATTTCACCATGGCTCGCTCCTAGTTGTTGAATATCCTGCTTGGTGGGACCCTAGTTGCACAGAGCACACACACGTCTCTCCAGTCCTGCAGGAGAGACCTCATCCGGACTCAGGTGCTCTTCCCGTGGGCCACGCGGTGCTCGCTGTGAGCCCGACCGGGTGGGTATGGTTTCCCCGGGGAGGACTCTTTACGGAGCTTCATGCCTGGGGCGGGGAACTGACAGAGCAGTATAAAAAGCTCCCTGGAATCCCAAGGTTTTGTTTGTTTGTTTGTTTTTTAATATTTTATTTATTTTATTTTTAGACAGAGGAGAAGGGAAGGAGATAGAGAGGGAGAGAAACATCAATGTGTGGTTGCCTCTTGCGCGCCCCGGACTCGGCACCTGGTCCGCAACCCGGGCACATGCCCTGACGGGGGAATCCAAGGAGCAACCCTTTGGTTCACAGGCCGACGCTCAGTCCACTAAGCCACATCAACGGGGGTTGGAGTCTCAAGTTTTGATAACATAACAAGTAAAGGGCACAACAGTGGTGTCTGTACAACAGTTTACGCAACTGAAGATTCCTCCACAGGGGTTGTGTTTACTACCAATAATATCTTCCACGTCAATGATGTTTCATAATTTGTGGAATACTTTTCTACATATCATGTCATGACTGCGGAACCGAGTAGCAGCCAGGGGATTGGAATCCTCATTTTACAGATGAGAGAACGCAAGTCCAAAGAAGTTCAAATAGTTCAGAACTTGACCCTCAAAATATGAATAGGAGATTACAGTTAAAAGAGAAACATTCTCTTTTCATGAGGATGCAGTAGAATTTCGGGGTACCTTCTAGTGACTATGCCTGTGTTTCTCTCTCCTAAGTGTCCAGACAGCTAAAATGTCTAATATTATCTTCAGGAGATCATTGTGTAATTGAGAGCGGAATAGTCTGGGTTAAACATCGGACGATCTTTTTGCCCTTATTTAACTAGATTATAATGGTTTGGTTTACCATCTGTGAATGTACAAGAAATATCTACTGTTGTAAATTTCCGTAAGTTCATTTGCAACTTTTGGGTGGTAAAATTTTCAAAGCCAAACTCATGGATCCTGATGCAGTCCTATGTCTTAAAGAAACACATAGATGTGATTATCAGATGAACCATCTTTCTTTTTGATCCGCCTTTTGGAGGGACCATTTCCCTGGGGTCTGCTATGTCATGGAAATAATTCTAACCTGCTTCCAGTCCAAATCTCGTTGCCCCTGCCAGACAGCAGCTCAATATATCTCGGAGCCCTGGCTGCATCACAGGTAATGTGGTTACCTCGTGGGTTATTTTGTCTTCCTATATAAAATCCAGGTTTTTGACCATGTAATTTTGTTTTTTAAAAGTACAACATTATCTGTGGACACTCTCCCCATGAAGAACACGGGATCTGCAGAGATGCCTCGAATAGCTTAGAAGAGACAGCGTGGATCTGCTCTGCTTGTTGGGAGTGTAGCCAAAAAAAGTCACCTTTACTTGTGTGATTCTGAAGCTCCCGCCATTTCTCAGTTGGTACAAAAGCTCCAACTTTCGTGTAAATAGGCAGGGTAACCACAGATATTCTAAATGCACGAGGAGCATCTCAGTGGGACATGAAGACAGGAGACATTAAGTGAATATTCAGGGCTAACCAATAGTTTGAAAGAATAATTGAATACATTTAACCCGTGGAGTTAAATTGATATTTGGAGATATGCTATGCTACTTCTTGGAATACCTTAAGAAAGACTATTATGCCAAGCAAAATAATTTTCAAACCTGTATGGAAAGCTGGCATTTGAATTGGCTATGCATGCCAGAACGCAATGAAACAAATCTATTCATCTAAGTGCTCTTCAGTGAATCGCACAGTCTCTTTCTCTTTGCCAATTCGTTTGTTTGCCAAGTTTTATTGATTACTGGGGAGAGTCACTTTGAACTCTAGCTTTTGAGGTTTTCCTGTCAATGCTACCTATGTGACTTTCTAAGAACTTTCTAAGAACCCTGAATCTGATGTCATCTGCTTTTAGGAGTTTGTGTGAGATTGGAGAGGCCCAGGAAGACATGTCTTTTTCTATAATATGGAACTCTTTCCAAGATACCCGAGGACCAGCGGCGTTCTCGCCTGCAGGAAAGAGCAATTTCGGATTCAAGAGAGGTTTGTGAAATGTGCTAGGCCGCTCTCCCATGGGGATGAAACCCTGTACTTACTCATCACACTGGTTGTATGACTGTCACAAGAACATTCTTGAAAATAAACACACACACACACACACAAATCACAGTATCCATGAGGCCTCCATTGACTTTAGCCAGGCTCCTCTGGGAAACACTAGAAAATAATACCACGAGGGACTTCCTATATTCAGATACCCAAAAGGCATTCCCACCTCTCTCTCCACTTGAAAATTACCCAAAAACCCAAGCAAGGAAAATAGTAATTAGAAACACAAATTCTGTCTTTGGTAAAGTCAGGAGACTTTGAACCCCCCAAACCAAACTCAGTCTCCCCCCAAAAATATTGACCTGCCAACCCAGCACACATATCACACACACAGACACACACCATGCACACATCCCAATCAGGTTCTTTGCATCCCACAGATAAATCAGATGTAAGGGTTGCTGGGTGTAGGAAGAAAGGTCTCAACAAGAGGCGGAAACTAACCAAGGGAAAAAAAAGAATTCGGAGGAAAAGAGTCAATGTTAGTCAATATGAGTTCATGTTAATATCCTGAGATGAGATAAAATATTATACCACAAAACAAGAACAAAAATTTATTTATTTTTAAAGGTATCATCGGACAACAAGAGAAACCTCATCCTATGGAAATTAAAAACTGCCAAAAAAATTTTTTAAGGCCATAGAAGGATGGAGAAATAAAGTTGAAGTAAAACGAAGAGGTAGAGATGGAAAAGAAGAGACGGGTACTAATTTAAAAGATCGTCCAGGAAGTCCAACATCTGAGTAGTAGGAATTCTACAGAGAAAAGAGTGAGGGAGAAGTTGCCAGAGAAGCAATGTGAGGAAGTGTCCTCTAGCTGAAACATGAGGCCCAGGAAGAAAGGCCTCATAAAGTGTCCAGCCAAATGCGTGACAAGAAGACCCAGGACAGCATGTATTTTAATGAGACTTGGTGGTAGCAAGTATAAAAATGATCATGAAAACTTCTGGAGAGACAAAATGGGGCAGATGCTAAGGGTTCTGACGCTGTATCGGAACGGCATGGACCTCTCAGAAGCAGCAGAACCAGGGGTCAGGGGAAAGGTCCCTTCAAAAATGCTTCGTGAGAATGACTCGTAAACATGAATTCTAATCCCAGCCAGGTTGTGCATTATATGAGGTTAGAGACGACATTTTTACTCACATAAAGATTAAAAATAATTGATCTCTCATGCATTTTCTCAGGAAGCTATTGGAGTCTACATTCCACACAAGAGTAAGAGTAAAGTAAGGGAGAGGAGACTGGGGCCCAAGAAACGGGCACGCTAACAGCAGAAAGAGGTCACAGGGGGTCTCAGGGCTAACGGAAGGGAAGTCCGAGGCAGGAGCCAGAGGCCTGAGGGGCCTGGAGCACCTCCAAGAATTGCAAAGGGGGATCACATGTTTGTAACACGTGGGGAGAGTGCCGTGGAGTCTGGGCAGGGAGTTTTTTTTGGGAGACAGTAAGCACAGATCGGTGCAGGGAGACAGATTCCCCGAAGGGATGTCACCAGAAGAAAAAGGATTTGTAAATTAACTGATAGGTTTGGCCTTCTGGAAATAGAGGCTATTGGAGGTAGGGAAACGCGTAGGCAGGGGTTCAGAGACAGTAAAGAAACAGCAACGATGAAAAGGAAGCTACTGCTAAGTCTTGGAGAGGTAGATTTTACAAGAAAGTAAACAACAACAGTAAGTCTCTTCGTTCGGCAGATAATACAGTTGCATGTCCCTAGTAATGTAAAATACTGAACAGTGATTTAACAAAAGCTTGAGAAACTACATGAGGTTTTCAACAAACACTGTTGGGACAATGGGATACACGCATGCAAAAGAACGAAATTGGACCCCAGCTCTCATCATACTCCAAAAATTAAGTCAAAATGGCTCGTCGCCGTAAATGGAAGGGCTAGAGCTATAGCCCTCTTCTAAGAGAACATAAGAGTAAATCTCTGGCGTTGGACTGTGCAGTGGTGTCTTCAACATGACACCAAAAGCACACAGGCCACAAAAGAAAAAGGAGGTAAGTTGGGCTACATCAAAATATAAAACTTTGTGCTTCGAAGGACACCATCGAGAAAGTGAAAAGACAATTCACAGAATTGGAGAAGATATTAACAAATAATGTACTTGATAAAGGACTTGTATTTAGAATAGTAAAAGAACTCTTATAACTCATACAGCTGATAACAATGAAAAGACAAGTAACTCCATTTAAAAATGGGCAAATGATTTGAATAGACATTTTCTCCAAAGATCTACAAATGGTCAATAAGGACATGAAAAGATGCTCAATGTCATTAGTCATCAGGGAAATGCAAATTAGCAGCACAATGAGATGCCACCTCACACCCACTAGGATTTCTAAAATAAAAAGACAGACAAGAATTGGCAAAGATAAGGAGAAATTGGAGCCGTCGCACATTTGCAAGTGGGAATGTAAAATGATGCAGCCTCTCTGAGCAGTTGGGCAATTGCTTGACACGTTACACATAAGCTACAACGTTACACAATTTCACTCCTAGGTATATACTCGTGTACAGAAAACATGTTCACCCAAAAACTTGTACTTGACTGTTCAGAGTATTCTTAATAGCCAAAACGTGGCAAGAGCCCAAATGTTTATCAGCTGATGGATGGGTGCCTAAAATGTAGTGTGCATATCCACACAATGGAAGATTATTCCATCAAAACGAAGGATGGAAGCGCCAACACGCGCTTCAACACGGATAAGCCTTGCAAACGTTGTGACAGTTGAAAGAAACCAGACGTGAAGCCACAAGTCGTATGATTTTATTGAGATGAAATGTCCAGAACAGGCAAACCCAGAGACAGAAAGCAGACCGCTGCCTGGCTGGGGTTGAGAGGGGGGGAGAGCGGGGAGTCACCACTAGCAGGTACAAACTTTCTTTTCCGAGGCAATGAAAATGTTCGAAAACTGGAGAGCGATGGGGGCGG